>JARYZH020000346.1:0-304937 GCA_030021035.2 Notholithocarpus densiflorus
TACCAATAGATGTGTTGTATGTGGATCCCTAAACCTTAGCGCCTTAATATATTGTTATTTTCTCTCAATTTAAATTACCTTTACTAAACTATCAAAAATCTCTTTAGTTAAACTTTATTATTTTAGTTTTATTTTCTTATGGTTTGCTAATCAATTCCCTTTTCCCTGTGGATTCGACCTCAAACTTACCGAGTTATTACTTCATGACCATCCTGCACTTGGGAGCATTATTTAAGTCGCAGCAGAGGGCGCTAAGCATGGCAAAGCCTAGAACTAGATAGGCAAACTTGGACATAAAGCATAGAAGCAAACAAGCATACACATGCATATAGGGGAATGATCCAAACCCTTTAATGTAGGCCTAGACCATGGGATCTAGATCTACAACCCACCAATATGGGCCAAAACTCAAGAAAGAGAGATATTAAGGACAAAACGGCTACAATAGCACATGGCATAGCAACCAAACATGTAGATCCAAACATAGGCAAGACACGAGGCCTAAAAAGAAATAGATCCAAGCATAGGCATGACAAAGAGCACATAAAAGCATAGACCTAAGCATAGGCATGACAAAGAGCACATAAAAGCATAGATCTAAGTAAAGCTAGAAAAAAGCTTGATGAAGCTTTGTAAAGAAAGGGGTGTGGATTGTAGCTAAACCTCAAATCCAAGGTATGGAACCAAGATGAGAAAGATTGGGTGCAAGAACACTACCTCAAAATTTTGGTGAAAGGAGAAGAATCAAAGGTGTTTTGATGTGTGTTGGAGGTGTTTTTGGAAGAGAAATGTAAAGAAAAGAGAGAGAAAAATCCCTAGAAAATGCTCTAGCTGCCTAAAATCTTTTTTCTTTTTGCAAAATGAGGGGTCTGGGTGTATTTATAAGCCAAAAATGACCCTTAGGCTTCCGGTGGCCATTGTAAGGCCGCCACTTATTGCCGGTGGCCTTATAGTGGCCGCCGGCCACCCCTACTAACATCAGCAGTTCTGGCTTTATCTGATCCAAATTCGGACGTGTATTTGAAAGCGTTCCCAGACTCAGATTGGGTTGATCTTAGTGTCCCTAGAAATATCTAGATGTATAGTTTTTAGAAATCTAAATAAATTGGAAATCCAACTGTTGGATCAAAAGTTATGGCCTCATGAAGCGTGCTGACGCGCTTTGTATGACTTTCTTGATATCTCAACTGTTCTGACTCTGATTTTGACCCATGAATAGTCGTTGGAAAGAGAATTTGATAATCTTCACAATGGTATTGGTCTCAACCCATTCTGATGCTCAAATCAAAATTAGGGTTTTAGGGGCCTGCCGAGAGTCAACCTCGGGTCAAACTCGGTCAAAGTTGACAAAAGTCTTCGAGTAGCTCAGGTTTGATGTAAAACCATGAAAAACGTTGTTTTGTGAGGATTTTGACATCGTTTGACTTTTGGTCAACGTAGGGTTGACCAAGGGCATTTTGGTCATTTTGACCGAAAAAGGCACTTTGAGTGCTCCGATGCCCGAATAGGTTGCGCCACGTCAATCTAGATGTTCTCGTGGCCCCATGGAGAGAAAATAATATTTTTAGAATTTTCGAGGTCCATCACGCAAATTGAGAGCGGACAAAATACGGTATCTACAAATATGTTTGAGAGTGTTACACCCTTTTCAAAGTGATTTTATTTGTTAAGTGTTAACACCTGTGAGATATGAGTTGATGCATAACTTTGGATAAAAATTCAAGCCATACTTTATCTTAAGACTAAGGTTGTGTTTGTGTTGGCTAAACGATTCACACACTGAGTATTGATGGCATATGGAATGTCTTAGATAGTTGTTAGTGTTTTGACCTTTGATTAACTATTTATACTAAAGTAATATATATATATATATATATTTTTTTTTTTTGTGTCCTTGTTTCGAGTCCCTTAAATTGCTAAGAACTAGTAATGAGTTGGTTGGGGAGTGTGATAATAGATTAATTTTGCATATTTATATCATTATTAGAAAGCATTATCATACTTATTTAGAGTTAATTCATGCATTTTATATTTGGTTTTGGAATAATGTTGAATAATTAATTTTGTGCAAAATTATATTTTAATGCGTGAATTTGTCTTTTGTAAGATAATGGAATTAAATAAGTGGATTTGTGAAAAGAAGAAGGCTAATGGACTTTACTTTTACAAGAGCCATAATGAAGTTAAAGATGGACAACCCAATTAAATTTGAGTCTAATTAGAGCAAAGAATCAAAGGAAATTTGCACCAAATCCAAGTCCAATTCGGACTAGGATTCCCGCTTGCGCACTAGTTAGTATTTTAGGCATAACGTTTGACTCAGATGTTCAATTGAGACGATTTAAGTTGGGCTGGAACGTTAACTTAAGGGGCTACAACGTTTTAGTTTACCAAAAGTCAGAATTCTGAAGTTAAATAGGCCAAAAAGGTCGGTTAAATGAAGCCTAAAAAGCTGGGATTTTCTCCAAACGGGAATTCAACTTGTAATAGGATTCCTTGACCTATTTAAAGGCTCTTTAGGGAATAATTCAAAAGGGAATTGCCATAGAAAGTAATTTATGTTTTCTTAAAGTTTCTTTACAGTTTTTAGAGTTTTGTTTTTGTTGTGGCTTGCTAGAAGCCTTGTTAAGGCAAGGGGTGAAACCCAACCGTTTATTGGTATGTTCTTTATAATTATTAATAGGTTTTAATGATTATGTTTTTATGTTTTTGGATTGATTTACTCATCTAGAAAAGTGTTTAGTTTAGTATAATTCTTTGCTTTATTGTAGACTCCGAGCATGTTAAATGCTTAGTATTCCCGGCGAACTAATTCAGTAGTTTTGTTTTACCTAAAATCAATCAATTTCATGAAACTACCTTAATGTTTTTAGAGTTTTGTTGGGCAATCAATTTGCATGTTGGGAGGCAAGCATGTTAAATGTTTTTAGAGTTTTGTTGGGCAACTACACGTAATGTTGAAGGAACACATATTTTCAAGATGAAATTCATAGTCTCTTTATAGAGATATAAAATATTCCATTGAGATAAGTTTAATAGGTTTGGTTATTCAGAGTGTTATGCCTAACCACTTTAGTAAAGATTTACTAAAGTTCATATTTTATGAAATTAGATTTCATAAAATAGATATGAATAACTTAAAAGATTAAACCGGATACTCAAGGATCAAGATGTAGTAATCTTCAAAGTGACAGTTATATATTATGACTTTGTATTACTACGAATATTTTCATGAAGGGGTTAAATGTTTAATAATGTCATGGGATATAATTTATTAATAAGGCCTAGAGTACAATTATATTTATATAGTGGTATTAAATATAATTAATGGTAACTTTGGGCTTGTCAAGAGTTGACAGATAAGTCCAAAGCCCAATGGAGCTAGAGCTTTATTTGTCCCTTTTGGTCCCACTCCAAGCCACACACTAAAGCCCAATTGGGTTGGCCCAAAAGGCTAACCTACTTATATAATCAGTTATTTATTTAATAAGAGTTATTAAATAAAGTAACTGCCAAGTGCATAAAAACATACGTATGATTAAAAGGAGAAAGATTCAGAGTTTTTCTCAAGACACTTGGTTATTCTCTTGAACAAGTACGTATAGAACTGATTGAGAGACCACACATCTTGGGCACATTGTGGAATTGGAGTGAAAATTGAAAGTCTTCCTGAGTTCAATCTTCATTTGTTTTTAATTTTGCTACATCTAGGTACGCCTTATTGTTCTTTGTTTCTAAAATTCAGATTTTTCATGTTGTCTCAGATGAATGAAGCAGATTCATTTATATTCTGCTGCGTGTTTTTGTATGAGATACAAAACTGTATTTTCCATGTGTTTTCCCAACATGCACATGTGAAGAAAAGCTGTAAAGCATGCTTAGGAAAGCAGGAAAGCTTCACACATACGAAAATACCTCAAAGCCGGTTTTTTGAAAAACATTTTTAGAAAATATTTTTTTGAGTTTTGAAAATAGTTTACTAGGATATAGTAAAAGCATTTTTCAAAAAGGAAAGCCTCGGATGCTAATAGTTTCAATGTTTTTGAAAGCCAATGTCCAAAGATTATGGTTTTATCAAAAGCTCTAAAGGCTAAACTCTCTAAGTATCCCAAGTGAAGTCGCCAGTCCATCGATGTCTCGCCTTGCGACGCACCCTTCGACCACCCATCTCGGCGACCCTTGCGCGAGCCCATAGGCAGGCTCGGGGAGCTCGGGTGCTTTCTTTTTCGTGTGAAGGAGGGTCGTTTTACCCCTGGTACTTGACTGGAATCTGAGTCAATTTTAAGGAATTACCAAAGGTAAGTGAAGTCGCCACCAATCATTGGGTTTTTCTAAGGTGTGATTAGTCACTTGACTCTATTTGATTTTATTATTGATCCTACGCTAAGAAAAATGTCATTTTTCCTAATTAATATGGATGGACAAAAAATATTGATTCTTATGTTCAAAAGTTTGGTTACATGTAGGGAAGGTGTTAGGCACCCCATAACTCCTGTCCAAGGACAGTCCTTTGTTTTTGTAAAACCATAATTTTCAAAGACTGGCAATTGAAAACAGGACATTGGCATTAGCTTTTAGGGCTTTGAAAGTGTTGGGCTTTGTGGTTTGGTTTTGGAATTGGTTTGGTTTTGGAATAGGTTTGGTCCTAATTGATGTTTTCCTAGTGCATTCAAGATTTGGTGCCAAATTTCCACAGCGAAAATTTAGCAGCATTTCGCCATGTTTTCATGGCGAAAATTTAGCAGCGCTTCACCTCAGGTGCATCATAGCACACAAAGCACTATTCTCACCAAGATTTCGCTATGAGAATAGGGCAACGGAGGTGCCTCATTTTCACAACGAAAATTCGACAAAGTTTCGCATTTAGTGCACTATGGCGCACCGGCAGGGTTTTGCATTTGTGTTTACGGCGTGTATTGACATGCTCGTACCGAGATAAGCTAAAGCCCTCCAAGCATCAAGCATGTTAATGTGCGTCGCATGCACAGGGAAACCAATATCACTCAAGTGACACGGATCGGGACAATCACACCGCGATGACCGTGCACATAGTATAGCATGAATATGCACCTGCTGCAAATGCCTTGAGCACATACCCACACTACAAGGTCAGGAGTGCTCGTGGTTAGCGAGGGTCGCTCACGTAACCATGGGAGTCTGTCATACAAAGTGCACAATCACCCACACACGTGCAAGCACACACACACACACATACATCATGCACAATGCTATCATGCAAAGTAGAAAAGTAAAGCAGGCATATCCTGACGTCCACAAGGTATGGCCTAACAAGGTACAAGAAAAGTAAATTAAACATTACCACACCCAAGAAACACAACCCAAAGCAAGGTGCAGAAAAGATAAGAGATACATGCCTACATCCCTATGGTATGGTCCAACAAGGTGCGGTAAAGATAAATCAGACATTGTCATACCCTAGAAATGCAGCCTAAGAATGGTACATGGAGGATAAGCCTAATACAATGCTCTAAAGAAGAGGCTAAGAAAGGGGGGGAGAAAGATATAACTGCTCGGGGAGGCTAGGCCTCTAAGATATAACTGCTTTATGCGTGCACATGCAATAAACAAGGAAATAAGCTAGCAAACAAGCCAAGAAAGAAGCAAAGAAGATAGTAAGAGAGATAGAAAGCATGCAAAGAACATACTAACAAAAGGGCTAAACGGGGGCAAACAAACATGCTAAGCACATAGAGGGGCAAGCAAACATGTTATCAAATGAAAAGTGGTGTCCTAGGAGGACAAATGTAGATTTTGATCAAGTGTCCATAGTTCCATTGTTTTGGAGTATGGACGACACACGCCTACCATCAAGCAAAGTTCCTGAAGGGACTCGGGGTCTCGTGTATCTAAGACGGGTGTGAACCTGCACGAGATAGTAGGAACTAGGGTTGATGACACAAGCAAGCAAGACTCATGCATGAACATGTAAGCAAGCGTGCAAAAATGCATAGAAACAAAGAAAGCCAACAGGGGCGGGCACAAGCAAGCAAGGCAAGCACCCCCACTCCTTGCTTAGTGGTCTCCAAGTCCCTTAGAGTCACATCAATCATGGTGTTGAAGATGAATCGATCCACAAATAACTCTACTAACTCATTCCACACCTTGAATTTTGGACGAAATGCAATGGGGGTTTTTTGAACTTATGCCTCCCATGTTATAGATACAATCATCCATCCCTTAGGCCTTGTGAAAGGCTAGTTGCATCTTCTCCATCTTTTTTTTCATGGCTACGGTATCCACGGTGAGCTTCTCGAATTGTTTGATCCTTTCATATTGGCCTTATCCCTTTCATCCCATCCTTCCCCTTCATCATCATCATGCATCTCCACATGTGCGGTCTTTTTGAGCTTGACTTCTTCTAATTTTATGAGGCAACTCCCCATCTTCTTGAGAAAATCGCTTTGTTCTTCCATTTCCTTGAATATCCTTTGTGCGGTCTCATCATCAATTGGAGTGGCCATTATTACTTGAGATGATTCTCCTTCTTGAAATACTTCTTCTTGATGTGTGTCCTCAATCTTAACCAAGTGTCTTTTGTGTTTCTCTTCGACCCAAATAGGAGTAGGGACGTGTTTTCTTAATCTGGTGGTGCAATGGTGCCTGAAAAGAAGTCCCATCTCTATTAGGTCCATGTCCCAATTAAAAGGTTCTTTTTAAGTTTAGATGTTCTTAGAAAGTCTTCAAGTTCATTTTAATGAAGGCCAATTACAAGATCACTCCTTTTCCTCTCATGAATCTTGCCCCTTGTTTCATTTGGGCTTTAATCCATTTACATTAATTCTCTTATTTTACTCTCGTGGGCTTTCATTAGAATTTACTTAGAAATTTTCAACCCTTTGTCTCAAATATAGGCTTACAATATATTCATCACCTTTGGGCTCATCTCTTTTTCATTTCATTATCATCATCTTTTATTTTTTTATTTTTTTTTTAAAAGTAACCTTCTAGCTAGAATATATTGTAGCCTTCCTTTCAAATTCCATGAATTTCTCATCATTTTGGGAGCGGCCCAAGATTAGGGAATTTCATGTTGATTTGTAGGACGTTGGATGCTAAGTCCATAGCATACTTGTTACCTTAAGTCCAAGGCTCTCTTTTTCAAAAGGCTTTTGATTTGGGCTTATGATAGCAATTAGGCTATGGTCTTATGAACCTTTCAAGTTAAGATATACCTTTGTACTTTGGGATAAGCCTCTTATATGTGAGAGCTCCTTTTCTTTTATTCTAAATATATTAGGGTATGCCACAACTTTTAGGTCATCCTTCAATTTTACAAATTTTATCTTTATTTGTCCTTTAGAATTAGGAGAGCACAAGATATATGGATGAACAAACAAGAGATATAAAAGGTATCCTCTTTTTGATGGGATCTAGGATCTCTCTAAGTGTGGGTAGGTTCCTTAAAGCTAAAGGGATAGATCAGTAGGTCACTCACAACTAGGTGGGCCATGATTCCAACGAGGGCCTAAGTGGACCTTTGTGGGTTGGTGGCAAACCATTAACGTACTCAAAGCCTATCATAGGCAATGGAATACATTTTGAGTTGGTGGAATGAACTTCGAAAGATTTTGGCCCAAATGGAGCAAACTCATTTTCCCACTCAATACCAACCAAGGTAAAGGGATAAAAGAACCAAGTGAAGTGTGTGCAAACAAGTATTGAACAAGCCTTTAATAAGATTAAGCAATAGGACATATTGGAATCAAACTCTCTATCCCCAACGGAGTCGCCACTATGGGCGTAACACTCGGTCGATGCCATTTTTGGGGAGTACACCTTGGCCGAGTAGACCAAGGCAGAGAAAAAGGAGTCGCTACCTAGTTTTATGGTCTAGGAACCATGTATATAGCGCCCTTACGTGGAAGGACTGATCTTACTACCAGAGTATGGGTTCGGATTTTAGGTACGAATTTAGGAAGGTGTTAGGCACCCAAAACCACCTAACCCGTGGGTCCGCTTCCACTTATTGTGTCTTACATCTTAATCTCATTAAAATAATATTCAACATTGTATTCTATACTCACACACACACACTAACATGCATCTAACAATCAACATGGTATCAAATATCCCATAACCCTAACATACATCTATCACGTCATCTAAACCTAGCATACTTTAATCATACATGTCATATTATCTTATCTAAGGCAGCAAACAAATCATGACAGAAACGTGGGCATAGCAACAAGGTATTAATCATCAAATATATACCAAACATCTAGACATGAAATCAAGCGTCAAACAAATATATTCATCATCTAAATGCATGTTCATGTGAATACATGACTTACCTCACTGCATCACAGCACCCATGGCATTAATGCATGATCATGTTATATGCATGTTCTTGGTAAAACAAAGAAAACATAAGAGAAAACCCTAATCTAATCATGTTAAAGGAAAAAAAAGTAATTAAACAGAGGAGCATAGACTTAAAAATCATAAAAAGGAACCAAACGGAAGCATATGATGTAAAAGAAACAAAGAAATAGAAGCAGAAAACTCAGATTAGGGTTTTTGGGCATAAGTATGCGTGTGCATACATGGGCCTGCGTACGTAGGTCAGTTGTATGCATACGCATTCAGGAAATATGCGCATGCAGAC
Source organism: Notholithocarpus densiflorus (assembly GCA_030021035.2). Taxonomy (NCBI): domain Eukaryota; kingdom Viridiplantae; phylum Streptophyta; class Magnoliopsida; order Fagales; family Fagaceae; genus Notholithocarpus; species Notholithocarpus densiflorus. The sequence continues at coordinate 8,630 of JARYZH020000346.1, forward strand.
ACGCCTTAAACCCTAACCTAGAAACATAGAAAACATAACAAAACTTAAATCTAACAACCTAAAATGCATAAAATCATAAAGCAAAGAAAACCTAAGCTAAACCAACATGTTGGCCAAAATGGGCAAATGCCCTTTTCGCGCAAATTTTTTTAGTGTTTTGCCCCCTTTCCCAAACTAATTAGGAAAATGCCCATCTTTTGAAACTCGACTTTCTAAAAATCGAGTTTCAATTTAAAACTCGATTTTTGGACAATCGAGCTATAACAAACTAAAAATTAAAAAAAAAAAAAAAAAATTACTGGAACTCGAGCTCCATGAACTCGAGTTCTATGAAATTTTTTAAAGCCCTATAGTGGCGTTTTAAAGCATGCAAGTTTTTTTTCTTAAGTCTGATCGCTCTATAGGGAGCCCTATAGTGGTGTTTTAAAGCCCTATAGTGGAGTTTTAACATGCAAGTTTTTTTTCTTAAGTCTGATGCTCCATAGGGAGCCCTATAGTGGCGTTTTATATGGAACTCGAGTTCCATGCAATTTTTTTTTTTATTTTTTTTTTTTTAAGTTTTACCTATAGCTACGTTTTATGGAGGCCTATAGTGGCGTTTTTTATGGAACTCGAGTTCCATGCATTTTTTTTTTTAAGTTTGATTGCCCCATACTCGATTTTCTACAAATCGAGTTTTTCATTGAAACTCGATTTTGACAAATCGAGTTACAAAAGAGGGGCATTTCCCTAATTAGTTTGGAAAAATGGGAAAAACGCTAAAAAATTTGCGCGAAAGGGCATTTGCCCATTTTCTCCCCAACATGTTATAATATAAAGAAACAAGGAAAACAGAAAGATTAAAGTAAGAAAAGGTAAAGAAACGAAAAAGAAAAGCTAAGAACTCAATACCTCAAACAAGATACTCTTCAAGCTTGATTTTGATCGTTCCCCTCAGTCAATCTATTCACAATCAAATACAAAAGTGATTAGTAATGTTAAACTTGAAAGATCAAGACTAGAAAATGTCCCAATCAAAAGAAAATTGACTTGAGAATGTTTTGTGAAAAACTCCCTCTTTGATTCATAATTTCTAGTGAATCTTAGGTTTTCCTTTAGGATTTTCTGTGTGTTTTTGAAATATACCATGTAAGGCTTTATATAGTTGAAAAATGGGGGTTTGGAACGGCTCCCAAACGATGTGGGATTCATTCCAAAGCTCGGTCTTTAATGCAGAAAACTTGCCTCTCATAGGTTTCTGGAACCCTAGCTGCGTGCGCAAGTCTATGCCTGCGTACGCATGCATCAGACATGCATACGCAAATCCTTTCCTACATACACAGGCCGAGGGTTTCTTTGGCCTTTATTTTTCAAAAATAGATTTATTTTCTCATAAAAAGTTATATTTTCTATTTTAACATTTCTCAAGTCAATTTGTAATCTGGTCATACCCAAAACCAATCTTGGGCTCTAAAATTTCAACATTATTGGGGAACGAGGGCTCGAGTCATAAGGGGTACAAAATGTGGTGTCTACATCTTCCATTTGAACTTACCTCATGTCAGCAGATAGCCAATTCTAGTACCCTAAAGATGGATGGAGGAATTGATGAAAGCGAACGTCCTTAGTTGTCATCCTCCTTGACCAAGTCTCATAGATTCTACCTAAGATCCTCTCGATAAAAGCCAAGGTATGGAAGGAACCATCATCACTAGGAACTCCATGGCGATCACCAAATTCAGTGAACTCAACAGGATCCATCTCTTTATTTGAGTTTGAGGTCACAATAATGCGTTGGCTGATATTGACTGGGAGAAACATTGGGGGGATGAAGCAACTAAAGCCTCTCATATAGCCATATCTGAGGGAGGGAAAAAGAAAGCATGAGTGTTGAGTAGAAAAAAGGATAGATAAAAAGGAAAAAGAGGGAGAAATATTCAAAGATGATGTAAGGAGCCTCGATGGGTTGAAAACCGAAAGGCATCCACGCAAAATTAGAGGAATCCAGCTAGGTTGATAACCTAGGCAAAAATCAGGGATTATACCTGAACAAGAAGGGGACTCCCTACAAAGAATGCTACTTCCTCCTTGTGAACTACATCCAAGCCATTGAGGGTTTCAGCCAAGATAAGGATGATTGGGGTTCCCCTCCCCAGATTGTTGACCACCAAAAGAATTATTGGGTCCACATGAGGTTTCTCATGCACCAAGAAGTACCTCGCAAGGATAGAAAGACAAAAGGTATTGAGACAATAAGAGCGCTTCACCCCGGCCAAAGGGACAGCCTGTTGAGAAAAATACTTGAAGACCGTTTGAACATTCAACTTATCAAGTGTGCACCATCTTTTGGCCATAGCTAGAGGAACCCCCAAGAGTTGATGAGCCATGTTAGAAAGATCCTCTTCGAGAGTGGGAAGGATAATAGAACTAAGGTTTGGCTCACCCATGATTGCACTAAATTCTTCAAGAGTGGGGCATAATTCCACACCATTGAATTGAAAGACATACCGAGTAGGGATCCAAAATTCAGCATCATCACGAAGAAAATGCTCGTTCACCTTAATTTGATGACAAAAAGAAATACAAGAGAGACCAAGAGGAGTGAGAGTGTCTTTGAAAGTGGGACCAAGCTTCTTAATCCATCCCAAAACTTCCAAATGAGTGAATTCTACCATTGGGGGGACCTTACCGAGTGTTTCCTGAGCTTAGAACACTTTTTATGAAGGTTTGAAGGCCTCTTACAGTTGTTTTATACTAAGGAGAGTTGGCTAGTATTTTTCTATCAGGCAACATGCACACGCATGCTTAAAGGTGCATACACATGGTCAATGCTGGTGTACATAAGCGGGCGTATGCACACACAAGCAAGCACATAGATTCGGATTTCTTTTTCTATTTGGAGTGTGATTCCTCCACCAAGGCTTCTCCTATGATTCCTACCACCTAAGGGACTACTCGAGGCACACTCAAGCTCAAATTTTCAAGCATCAAAGGCAAAAGGAAAAAGCAAGACAAGATAAAGATTCCCATAAGTTGTAAAATAAGTACATGTCCTAAATAAAAGAAAAAAAAATGTAAAAAGACGTTCTTAAATACAACCTAATGTCTCAAATAAAAAACAAAGTGCAAAAATACATGCTAATAAAAAGAAAAAGAAATAAAACTGGAAATATCCTCTGTGTGTGTGTATGTGTGTGTGTGTGTGTTTGTTTACAGGATCATTGGTAACACCTCTTCCTCAGTTAGTAGCAGGAAGTGATCTCTGAACCACCACCACCATCATCATCATCATTATCATCATCATCACTTGGGTACCCAAACCCTCTTGGACCATAGATCTGCCTAAAATACTCGGTCACCTCTAGCTTAAGATTCCTGGCAAGCCAAACGAGCTCCTCATGCTTCTCCACAATGGGTTGAATTTGAAAAGAAGACAGTGTTAGAACAAGTATTGAAAGATGCAAGAAAAGAAAAGACAAGACAAGGATGAAAGAGAGCTAACCGCTCGTGTACCCTCAGGAAAATGGTAACCTATAACATTCGTGTTACGCCCCACAGGACACTCTCTAGCAAAGCTGTTAGGGCCATAAGCATAGATCGACCAAGGTAGATGAGGAGGGTCAACAGGACCACCAACAGTAGGACCAGCCTGACATAAGTATCATATTTAAGTGTCACCATGTGCAGAAATGCAAGAAAAGAGGAAGGGAAGTAAAAAGGGAAAGAATACATACTTCCGCAATGAAGGAAGGCATGAGACGAGTCTCGCTGAACTCATTATAATCCATCTCATCCGCAGGATGCTTGACATAGGGAATGTCACTCCTCCATAGCTAGTACTCAGCATCAGTCATGGAAAATGGAGCAAGCATGAACTGTGGAGGATCCATCGAAACCCATGGCACATACTTAGCTGCCAGCTGGCAACATACCCTCTCTGGTAGGTATAAGACCCTCAAATCGGCACCTTCTAGGGGCTGGGTGATCCCAGAAGTGATGATGGCAGCCGCCTCCATGTTTGGGTCTGCAACAAGAGGAAGGCCTGCCCATGGACTCCATATGACTTGTGATAATACATAGGGTTAGAAGAAGAATCCTAGGAAACATGCAAGAGGAAGTAACGAAAGACAGCGAATTCTACTCACCTCCTCGAAAAAAAGTCCATTAAAATGAGCCCTGGCCGAAGGAAAGCTCTTCAGGTCCACCTTTGCTCCACGAGCAATGAGAGCGTACTTCACGGCCCAGTGCTAAGAAGAGAAAGAGCAGTTTGCAAGATGAGGACACAATTTTCCAGATAAACAAATGGCAGTTAACAAGATGCAATTTGCAAGATGAAGAAATGAACATAGTTTGCAAGATGAAGAGCAAGAACATGAGGTCCATATGACACATAGATGAACATAGTTACAAGAGTATGAAATATATATTTGTAAGGAGCTAAAAAAAAAAAAAAAAAAAAAAAAAAAAAAAAAACTGACCTTAAGGAGCTTCCAAGGCCCTACCAGCTAGCGTAGAGTCCCTCAGCTGAGCATGTCTAGGGAGGAGTACAGGTAGGCGAGACATGCCTGGCCCTAGTTAGCCTCTCGAGCCTCCCCAAAGTCACGGAAGAAAGCCAACCACCTCAAGGATACCGTCTACCCTTCATTGGCGAAGAAATACACCCCCAGTATATATAGCAGGAATGCCCTAACCATTTGGGTGTAGTCCTCAAGCGTAGGGCTGCCCAACTTACCCATCCGAACTCGACCCAGAACCTCCCGATCTGATGAATCCAGCGGTCAGAGTCGGGTCCCGATATCAAAAACTCGATGCCGGCGGGCCAGTTTCGGATCTCCTCTTTCCAAAACCTGTTAAACCCGATCCACCCGAAAACCATCAACTCCAGTCATTTTTTCCAAATTTTTGGCCACATTTTTAGCTATTCTAGGGATTTCTGCCTTGATATACATCGGATCTGGTCGAATCAGTGATTTATCCATATGATTTGGTGGAAATCCCATCAGATCTGACGAGTTCTCACTGAATCATAGATGGATCTAGCAGGATTTCACCAGATCTGGCGAGATCTCATCACGTTTCGGCGGATTCTAGTGATTTTTGGTTTCACCCGAAACCAACACCACCCACCGGCAACTCGAACCGACGAACCCGTTGCTGTACACAAGTCGGTTGTGGGTTGGAAAACTGCTTACCCAATCTTGAACGGGTTGGTTGCAGGTTGGGCACAAACCGACCCACCTAACCCGTTGACATCCCTACTCAAGTGCCTCTTAAGGAAGAGGTCTATAATCCGTCTCGATATCAAAGTAGCGGATCGTATCTGTCGTGTACCACTGCCCCAGCAGCTCTATGCTCAGCGCCGTACTGGATTCGCCCTCTAGATTGATGAGCAACCTATCACACCGAAGGCTGATCATCCGATGGACGTCATAGGGAGTCACCGTCATCTCCCTATCAGTAATATGGAAGGTGTGAGTAGTGTCTCACCACCTTTCAGGCAAGGACTGCACCAAGATGGTACTAGAATGGTTCTCCGGCAGTAGATGAAGAATAGGCTTGAAGCCCATTGCACGTACCAAGGCCCTCGTGTCGTCAGTTAAGACCCTGTACCACGAAGCAATGTGGTTAGTGCTTCCCCTACCTGAGAACGAAGGCGAGACCTGCAAAAATGATGAAAGGAGAACATGAGAATTACAGTCTAATAAGGAAATAGGTGAAAAAGGAGACAAAATAATGAAAATAAGGCTTTCTGAGTGCCAGCATGCGCACGCAGGTCCGTGTATGTGTACGCAGGGTCTCTGTATGCGTGCGTAGGATGGATCATGCGTTTATATGAACTGAAGAACATGGATGCGTACGCATGAACAAAGCACGCGTATGGATGAATGGAGTATGCGTACACATGAATTTAAGTTTTGCATGCAGGCCCGATACATGCGACGCATGAACACAGACAGAGAGTTTTCTTTGATATTTCTAACCAACTCTTAATCAAAACTCATCCTAAACATGCTCCTACCCCTCCTAAGGCATCAAGTTTTCATCTAAACCTATCCCACAGCAAAAGCCAACCATTTACAATATAAAAACATATTAAAATGAAAGATTAGAGCAAAACTTGAAAATGAGAAAAATTTGAAAAACTCACCAATCCGGCCCTTACACCCTTCGAGAGATGATCTTGTGGCCTGTAGGTTAGTGGAGGAAACTTCGTTAGCCTTGTAGCCCCATTCTAATGGGTGAGGTTGAACACTTCGTCAGAAATCATGCAGGAGGTTTTCTTATTTTTGGACTTGAAGAGGTAGAGAGAATGTGAAGAGATGAAGAGGAATAAGAAGAAAAAGAAATGGTTAGTAACTGTTGGAAAAATATGAAGAGGCGAGAAGGTATGATGGCTAAGCTACATGTAGTTTAGGCCTCCCATTAAACTACGTGCAGTTTAGTAAAAAAAAATTAAGATATCCCTAGTGGACTCTCGGAAGGTAGGAAGTACAATGAAAAATTCAATAATGCATCCAAAATGACAGAAATACCCTCAGTTGTGTGGCTTAGATGCATGCTAGTATGTCTGTGGGTTAGAATAGAATATTAAATTTTCCTTTAACAAGATTAATATTTGGAACACAATGAGTGGAAGCTGACCATTGGGTCGGGTGGGGTTGGGTGCCTAACACCTTCCCATCCCCATACCTTAGCTCCAGACACATGCTTTGGTAAAAGATTAGTCCTTCCCCGTAGAGCACTACATTTATAGTTCCTAGACCTAAACTAGGCGACGACTCCATTTACACCCTCCGCCATGGTCCAGGCCAAGGCGTACTTCCCAATCACGAGGATGAAACCACGTCGTGGGCACTTGCACCCAAAGTATCGTTCCAATATGAATGCCTCCTAATCTTCTATTACTAGTGTGGTAAATTGAATCATGATGAGAATGACAGCAAGATGTGGCTTAGTAGTAATGGTACCTTATGTAAGGAAGATCAACAATATGGTGATTGGTTATGGGCACCGATGGCTTGGTTTTATAAGTCTCCTATGGCACAGTGACAAGAGAATGGCCATAACAAAGAACACAATCATAGGCCATCAGATAGAACGAGGCTTACCATCACTCCAGTACATGAATCTCACGAGCATATGGAGGTCAAAATGGGGCTAACCATCACTCCAGTACGTGAGTCTCACGAACATGTGGAGGTCCGAAATAATAATAATAAGGAAGGGGAAAATTTGACAATGGTGGAGGAAGGGACAAAGTGAAATAGGCATACGGCAAAAGAGATTTTGTCGAACCGTGTGCCTTACCGATCCATCCAACGACCAATTGGTGAAGGATGAGGGGGCACAAAACTTTTATAGCAGTCGATCATAGACCAAGCCCATTGGTATTGGAGCGAATTGTGAAATCCCTCACAATGCGGCTCCAACGACTCAAACCTATGATCGGGCTTTGATACCACTTGTTGGACCGTGTGCCTTACTGATCCATCCAACGACCAATTGGTGAAGGATGAGGGGGCACAAATATTTTATAGAATTCGATCGCAGACCAAACCCATTGGTATTGGAGCAAATTGTGAAATCCCTCACAGATTCTATCCAACTTAGCCCACTCTTATATATTGGAACTAGATTGGTATTTGCTCATGACTCAAGTACACATATGACGTCCAAGACCAAGAAGAAAGTCGTGGGTAGTAACTTATACAAACAGAGGCTAGCAAAGGAGACAATGGGCATATGGCAGTGGAAGTAGAGAGCTTGGTTTTGGCAAATAGTACAAGTTCAGATACTAGACCAGATTTCGTGGAATAAGTGAGGATTCAAGGAGGTGGACAGGATGGTTTGAAAACTTTGGAAAGCCTGGATACAATGGCTATACTTGTTACTGAGGTACAACAAAATTCTAAGATGCGTAATGTAGGGTCCGATAAGGTCCTGTTGGAGATATATAATGGTTTGGTTTTGAAGCAAGGTAAGTGGAAAAGAAAAACTACACCCCAAGTGCTCATGGATACTAGAGAGCATGTACCAGAACAGTTGGAAAGAAAGAGAAAGAATAATAATGTTTGGGTAGGAACAAATACAAGTGGAGATAAGAAACATAAACTAGGGGATGAAACAATAGTGCTTGATAGAATGATGGCACAAAAATTTGGATTAGCGGTGACTGCTCAGTAGCATTGCTGGAAGCAATGAGTGCCTTAAGTTGGAACTGTCAAGGGCTTGGGAACCATCGAACAGTTCAAGCTCTTAAGAAAGTCTTGAGGGCCGAAGATCCCAAATTTGTCTTCTTAATTGATTTTGCAATGTGATAAACTATTGTGGATTCCACCACCTAGGCTTTCACGGGGCTCCCTTCACATGGTTCAAGAAACAAGAAAATGAGGATCACCTAAAAATTTGGTTAGATCGAGCTCTTGCAACCAATTCATGGAGACAGAAATTTCAGGAGGCAATCGTACACCACTTGCCCTCCTCAGTATCAGACCACTCTATTCTAACTTTTACGACTGTGAGCAAACTCAACAATGGAGTAGAATGAAAAAAATTATTTTGCTTTAAGGCCATATAGTTTCAAGAACCCCGTTATGATGAGATTGTGCATGACTGGTGGTAGGAGGGTATGAATGAAGTCAAGGGAGCTCAATTTTCTAACTGTCTAACTACTTGTAGTGAGCGGCTTAGTGTTTGGAATAAAATGGAATTTGGCCATGTAGGACGGAAGATAGTAGGATTGTAGGACTGATTACAAGTACTGGAACTTCGTGGGACTACTAGACAGAATAAGGAGGAAATCAGGGAGGTTAGAAAGAATTTTCATATATGGCTCAATGCAAAGAGTACTATATGGAGTCGGGGGTCTTGGAACACATGGTTGGTGAGTGGGGATCGTAATACGGGTTTCTTTCATGCTAAGGCTTCTAGTCAATTTCAACGAAATACCATTAAAGGTCTTTGTGATGACATTGGGGTTTGGCAAGAAGATGAGAGGGTGGTGGACCATATGGTGATGGACTACTATCAATCTATTTTCCAAACTAATGGACCTATAGATGCTTCAATGGTGGTGGATGCCGTAAGACCAGTTGTGGCAGACTTAGTGAATGAATCTCTAATAAAGGAATGTAAAGTCGAGGAAGTGACAAAGGCGTTAAAGCAATTGCGTCCAAAAAAAGCACCTGGACCCGATGGTATGCCCCATTTATTTTATCAACATTATTGGTCACTTGTTGGAAATTGTGTCTCACAAACTGTTTTGAATTTCTTGAACTTGGGTATAACTCCACCACATTTTAATGAGACTCATATTGTTCTTATTCCTAAAGTAAAGAATCCAACCAAAATTACTCAGAATAGACCTATTAGTCTTAGTATTGTTGTTTCTTGGCTTGCTTCCTACATCATAGCCAATAGATTGAAACACATTCTCCCGCTAATTATTAGCGAAAATCAAAGTGCTTTTATGTCTAGTCTTTTTATTCCTAAAAATGTTTTGGTTGCCCTTGAGACTATGCACCATATTAGCCAAAAAAGAAGCGGGAAAGTGGGGGAGATGGCTTTCAAGTTAGATATGAGTAAGGCATATAACCGAGTGGAATGGGGTGTCTGTTGTAGATTATGCTTAAAATGGGCTTTCATCCGCAATGGGTAGAACTTATGATGCGGTGTGTTCATTCTATACACTATTCAGTAAGAATCAATGGTTAACCTTGAGGCCAGATTATCTCTTTCAGGGGTTTGCGCCAAAGGGACCCTTTGTCGCCTTTATTGTTTCTAATCTGCACCGAGGGTCTATCTATGTTGCTTTGACAATCGGTGATGCAAGGCTCGTTACATGGAGTTGCTACTTGTGCTAGAGATCCAAAAATGTTGCATCTATTTTTTGCGGATGATAGCCTTATTTTCTGCTGGGCCACTAAGGAAGAATGTTCCACCTTAATTTCAGTCTTATAGACATATGAACAAGCATTAGGGCAACAATTGAACCGCGATAAAACTTCCCTTTTCTTCAGTTGAAATACTCCACAAGATGAGGTCAAGATAAGATTTGGTGCAGGAATTATAAAGTAACATGAAAAGTATGTTGGTTTGCCATCATTGGTTGGGAAGAAAAACATAACACCTTTCACCAATTGCTTGGAAGGTTGAACAATAAGTTGTCTGGGTGGAAAGAAAAATTATTAGCCAATCTTGAGAAGGAGATTCTTATAAAGACCGTTGCAAAGGCTGTACCAATGTATACAATAAGTGTTTTCAAACTCCCTAATTTCCTTTATGATCAAATGAGAAGTATGGTGCATAAGTTTTGGTAGGGTCAAGTCAATGAGAAGAATAAGATGGCATGGCTAAGTTGGGACAAAGTGTGTAAACCAAAAGAAGACGGTGGTTTGGGTTTTTACAATCTCAAAGCTTTCAACTCAGCTTTTTTTGCAAAACAAGGATGGTGACTTTTGACCAATACAAGCTCTCTAGTGCACAAAGTGTTCAAAGCTTGCTACTTTCTAGATGTGGACTTCTTGTCTGCTGAAGTGGGTAGCCATCCTTCCTACGCGTGGAGAAGTATCATGGCGGGGCAGCATATTGTTCACTAAGGGTATCGGTGGCAAGTGGGAAATGGTTAAGCTCTTAAGATAGTGACTGATAAATGGTTACCCAAGCCTTCCACATTCATAATTACTTTAAGACATAACGAGTAGTGTTAAATGGTCGTCCATAAAATGACCGTTCGTATAGGATCATCATTACCAAGAACAATCGTAAGCACACATTAATGCTCAAATAAAAATTCCTCACTTAAATGGCACAAGTGTAACAGATGTACAGCCTTCCCAGCCACTAACTCACTGTTGTCACAGTCACCTCAAGCTGACCATTACACAGCCATTATAGGACATTGAATGGGCAGGTTAAATGGCTATTAAATGAGCCATTTAACCCTCTAGCTTAACCAAAACACCTAAGAAGATAAATGCACAGGAATTTACTCACAGATAGGCTATATATAAAGCTAAGCGCAACAAGTAAGTGGAAATAAGCTCAATTGCATATAGATTATGCTGGTTCCATAAGAAATAAGCTCAATTGCATATAGATTATGCTGGTTCCACAAGAAATAAGCTCAATTGTATATATATATATATATATATATATATTATGTTGGTTCCATAAGAAATAAGTTAACTTAATCATCGGAGGCTCCCCGGTGGACCCCACACCGGTGTCTTCATTACATTGTTTGTTTCTTGTGAACAAGATCTCAACATCGTCCATCGCACTGATGAGGAACATACTGACGAGGCAAAATCTCATTTTATTAGTTTGGTGCCGTCTGTGGGGAACAACGAGCTATCAATCAATAAGCCGTTGAATTCTCTACTGACTAAGTTCCATAGAACTGATGGACTCAACCACAACTACGTCGCTAGACCCGGTGGTGATGGCTTAACAAATCCAAGCACTAACAGCTAATGTGCAAGAGTTGATGAAACAAAATGAAGATTTGAAGCGGCGAGTGCATCCAGAGGGCACTAATACGTCACAGTCACGGTGTAATCGCAATGACAATGACGACGAAGCCCATATCCCGGGAAACAGCTGAGAGAGACTTTTGAGCACACTACACAGTCGACTCATGGCAACGATCAGATGATGAAAAACATGAGGAAGGAGATAGACGAAGTCAAGAACGCCATGAAGGGAAAGACGGCGATAAACCTTGATGACATGATCAAGAGGACAGATTCACCCTTCACTGCCAGCGTTTTGGTGTGCCCTTTGTCTCCCAAATTCTATCTTCCATAACTGGAGGTTTATGATGGCACTAAGGATCCCCTAGACCACATAAACACATTCAAGACAATATTAAACCTCCAGCAGACTCTAGACGAGGTGATTTACAGATCTTTCCTAGCAACCCTCAAGGGAGCAGCAAGGGTGTGGTTTAGCAGGCTGCCCACGTCGTCTATCGCTAACTTTAAGTAGTTGAGCGACTCTTTCGTCCGACATTTCATTGGGGGCCAACGCCATAAAAGGCCCACCTCATATCTGCTGACTGTAAAGCAACAAGAAGGGGAAACCTTGAGGGAATATGTGAAACGCTTCAACAAAGTGGTGTTGGAAATCAACGAGGCAGACGATCAAGTAATAATGATGACCTTCTAAGCGGGGTTAAACAATCCTGACATCGTCTTCTCCCTGGGGAAGACCCCACTGACCTCAGTGACAGATCTATTGTTCAAAGCGCAAAAGTATATGAATGGAGAAGACACACTAACTACAAAGGGATTGATGACCGAACAGAAGAAAGAATGGAATGCTGAGTCGTAGAGCAAGAAGAGGGATCGCAAAGACAAACCCTCAGACACCAAGGCCAACAAAAGTAGTTTGGAAGCATCATTGAAGAAAAAGCTGAATTTCACTCCTTTACTAATGCCTGTGGACAAAATCCTCATACAAATAAAAGACGACCCTGCTTTAAAGTGGCCCAAACCGTTGAGTTCATCCTCAAAATGGAGAGATCCAAAGAAATATTGTCGTTTTCACAAGGATCATGGCCATTATACTGACGACTATCGGGATTTGAAGGAACACAAATAAAGGAGTTAATCCAGAAAGGAAAACTTCAAAAAATATGTCAAGAAAGACTACAGTCCCGCCATTGGACGAAAGAGAAATCTATTGATGATCAAAAAGAAGATAAGCAGGACCATCCTAAATAGGTCATGGGAGAAATAAGGATGATCATTGGAGGACCAATAGCAGGGGAGTCATACAGGTCTTTGAGAAAGGCAGTTCATATAAAGCACCCAATAGCCAAACAACATTGCTCAAGAGATGTAAGGCGAGTTAGGCAGCCACATAATGACCCCCTCATTATCATGCTGACCATTGAAGGGTAAAATACCAGGAAAGTTTTGGTAGATAACAAAAGCTCAACGACATGATGTACATGACGGTGTTCCAACAAATGAAGTTGGACCCAAAATGCCTCAGACCTTTCGGGTCTCCTCTAGTCAATTTTAGTGAGGACCACGTATATCCAAAGGGCATCATTTCCCTATTGATTATAATAGGTACTCACCCAGCCTAGGTAACAAAGGAAGTAGACTTTCTAATTGTTGACTATCCTTCATCTTATAATGTGATTCTAGGACGATCAACCCTTAATCGCCTAAAGGCCGCAACTTCTACATACTGCTTAAAGGTGAAATTTTCAACCCCCCAAGGGATTGGAGAAATCTGTGGAGACCAACTTTTAGCCAGGGAATGTTACTTAGCAGTCCTGGCATCCAAGGAAAATCACACCTGGATGGAGGAAGAGCCGCCCAAGCCCATATAAGAGGTGGAGAATATAGAGCTGGTGGAAGGAGATCCTTCCAAAACTACCAAGATAGGGAAAAAGCTCTAACTGTCCTTAAAAGACAAACTGGTGAAGTTCTTAAAAAAGAATCTGGACGTTTTTGCATGGAGCCACGAAGACATGCTAGGGATTGACAGATATGTGATAGAACATCATCTTAATGTCAACCCAATGAAGAAGCCCGTCCAATAGAAGAGATAAGTATTTGCCCCAAAATGAAATAAAGTGGTTATGGAAGAGGTAGTAAAGCTCTTGACTACAGGATTTATTCGAGAGGTCTACTACCACGAATGGCTTGCCAATGTTGTCATGGTAAAAAAGTCCAATGGAAAGTGGAGAATGTGTGTGGACTTCACAGACTTAAATAATGCATACCCCAAAGACAGTTTTCCCCTTCCCAAAATTGACCAGCTCGTTGATTCAACAGCTGGCCATGAACTACTAACCTTCATGGTTGCTCTTTCAGGTTATAACCAAATCCTCGTGAATAGGGAAGACCAAGAGAAAATTGCATTCGTGACTAGCTAGGGCCTATATTGCTACAAAGTCATGCCGTTTGGACTGAAGAACACAGGTGCCATGTACCAGAGACTGGTAAACCAAATTTTCAACAAGCAAATAGGCAAGAATATGGAGGTCTATGTGGATGACATGCTCGTAAAAACTCACCTTGATGACCTCCAGGAGATGTTCGATACTTTGAGGAGGTACAAAATGAAGCTTAACCTTGCCAAGGGTATTGTTGGAGTATCATTAGGAAAATTCCTTGATTTCATGGTATCTCAACGAGGAATTGAGGCAAATCTAGAAAAGGTCAAAGTTATACTTGACATGACTTCTCCAAGGACAGTTAGGGAGGTGCAAAGGCTGACTGGATAGATCGCAACACTGAATAGGTTCATCTCCAAGCTTTCTCATTGGAACGAGGTAATCGAGTGACGACCCCACGAGGAAACTGAAATCTTTTCCTTATAGATTTCAGATGTTTCTTTTCCAAAGAACAAGACTCGGAGAGAGCATGAAAAGGGATAGAAGAAGAGGATGAGGAGGGTTTTGAATATGGTAAAGGTCTTGGCACCACAATTTCAAAATCTTTATCTACACACTCGTTACTTGAAGACAAACCTGTTTAAAGGTCACTAGACCCAACTTTGGTGTCCCTATCCTCTATGGTGGTCATCTCTAACTGATATGAAATCAAAGAATGGCGAATCAAAGGGTAGAAGGCGAGCAAAACAGACCTAAAAGTCACACAACTATAAGGTAAGAATAAACCTACTTGGGGGTGTTGCCCACCAGAATGCTCAAGAAACACACCTAGTCTAGCAAAGAAGAAAGAGATTGAGGGAGTTTCCTGCCTAACGAAAGCAAAATCAACCATTAATGAAGCTTTGAGAAGAGAAGTCTTACCGAACTGAATGTGCAAGGAATTCTGAAAACTTCAAACCTTAAATACAATAAACGACAAAGAAGAAGAAGAATATGAGCAATTTTTCTAAAAAGGAAAACAAAAATCAAGGCGCGGGAAGCTCAAGAAAGATTCACACACGCAACCAATGAAGAGAGAACACATGTCAATCACTTGGCGAGAAGGTCGCGTCGCATTAAATGTGATGAGATGAGAATCTCGGGAAACGAAGGGGAGATTTAACCGCCAAAAACATTTCATATTCCTATGCTTGTCCAAACAAAGGACGACTGTGGGCGCAAGGGAAGAAGTGTCGGAGTCGCCACCTAGTTATATGGTATAGCAACCATGAATATAGTGTCCTTTCGAGGAAGGACCTTTGGTCTTACTACTAGAGTATGCATTCAGAGTTTAGGTACACTTATGGGACGATGTTAGGCACCCAAGATTGTCCAACCCTAAGGTTGGCCTCCCATCATTGTGTCTTATGTCCTAACCTTATTAAAAACATATTTGACACTTATTTCTATACTCACACACACACTAGCATACATCTAAGCATAAAAAACATGTTATCATTCATCCCAAAACACATACCTATCTACCTTTAAACAACAGAGAGCCAAACACAAAAGAAATCCTCGCATACATCTAACATATGAAAAACCCTATCATACATCTAAAACAAGGTAGCAACTTAAACATGGCAGCAAGGCATTAACGTATTACAAACCCTAATCATACATCTAAGCATGTCCTATCATATCATCAAATTAAAACCCTAACACAAATGCATGGACATTGCTAATGTATGACTTACCCTTTACTTACCTCTCAGCAGCATAGCACCTATGCCACTAATGCACGAGCATGTGAATGAATGGCATTAAAACTAAGAGAAACCCTAATCTAAACCCTAACCTAAACATGTGATAACAAACAAACACGTTAAAAGGTGGACAAGCAAATATGGGGCTTAAAACATATGAAAAAGAGGCTACACAAAACAAACATGTGAAAGCAGAACCAAAACAAACAAGAATTTAGGGTTACTAGGTAACGGCATCACGCACGCTAGAACAGGTCTTCGTATGCATGAATTCAGTTTGCGTGCGCAGGCTAGATCATGTGTACACAGATCCTTACCTAGAAAACCTAAAAAACATAGAAATAGAGCAAAACTTTAAAATAACAAACTAAAAACCTACGTATACAAAAAAAAAAAAAAAAAAAAAAAAAAAAAAAAAAAAAAAAATGTATGAAAATAAACCAAACCAAAAACAAGAAAAGAAAGACAGAAAATAAAAGATAAAAGAAAAAAATAATACCTTAAAGCAAAAGCTCCTAGGCTTGATTTTTGACCGTTCCCCTCGGTCAAATCTATCACAATTCATTAAAATAGTGATTAGCAATCTTAAACTTAAATGATTTGGGCTAGAAAAGATCCCAATAAAAAGAAAATGACTTGAGGGTGTTTTGTGAAAAACTCCCTTTTGATTCACTATTTTCTAGTGAATCTTATGTTTTTCCCGTGGGATTTTTGTGTTCTTTGAAAATGTACCATGTAAGACATTTTATAGTGGGAAAAATGGGGTTTGGAGCAGCTCTCAAATGATGTGGGATTCGTTTCAAACCTCAACCATTATTGCAGAAAACTTGCCTTTCTTATGCTTTTGAAACCCTAGCTGCGTACGCAAGAATGTGCCTACGTACACATGCTTTAGCTCACATACGTAGGCCGAGGGCCACTTGTCATTTAATTTTCCACAAATAGATTTTTGCTCATTTAAAAGGTTATATTTTCCATTTTAACACTCCTTAAGTTAATTTAATATCTGATTGGGCTCTAAACTGGCCTTGGGCCTTAAAGTTAGAGCATCATTGGGGAACGGAGGCCCGAGTCGTAAGAGGTACAAAATACGGTGTCTACAGATGCCTCTCTTTTGATTCATGAGCTTCGCTAATGAAATCAAAAGAATAAGACACAAAACATTTTTTTGACGTATGGCTTAGGCCCAACCCATGCACACGACACACATCACGCATACATGGGGCGGGTGCAACTCTGAAGAGTTACGTGGGATTCGTATGTCTGAAGTCCCACTTTTGTTGCTCGAAAAACGAGCAACGACAGGTTCACTATCCTAGAACCTGTTTTGCCACTTGCAAGCAAATGGCGAGTGACTCACTATCCTAGAGTCACTAAAAGAAAGGGAAAAAAAAAAAAACAAACAAACAAGGGTGCTATTACGAGCTAACCCAATAAACAAAAAAAGGATATAGTCTCTGTGATGTCCATTTGGGGCTCTTTCCTCAGACTTCTTCGAGTGACTTGTTCCTCTTGTCTTCTTCACTTCTTTCTCTACCTTTCCTGGTGAGACTCTTGCCTTGGGTTGACCTTGGTCTCTTTCTCTATCACTATCTCTACCTTTTTCTACCTTGCCTGCATGTTCAATTCCCGAAGGATATGTGCATAAGTAGCCTTGATTGTTAGATCCACTACGGATGGTGAAAACTTGTTAAGGAGTAGTATGCATGGGGAGGAATCTTC
Organism: Notholithocarpus densiflorus; assembly: GCA_030021035.2. NCBI lineage: Eukaryota > Viridiplantae > Streptophyta > Magnoliopsida > Fagales > Fagaceae > Notholithocarpus > Notholithocarpus densiflorus. The sequence continues at coordinate 25,934 of JARYZH020000346.1, forward strand.
TACCTCACAAAACTTTCTTGTGGATGAGGAACTCACTGAGGAGTAGTATGGATGGACTTATTGAGGAGTAGTGTAGATGTGTGATCCACTAGGGAAGAATCTTCTGCTTCCTAGCTGGGGATTTATTTTGGTCTATGGGACTTATTGGGGAAGAATCTTCCACTTCCTTACTGGGGATATTTTGGGGAAGAATCTTTTGCTTCCTCACTGGGCTTTAATGTGTAGGTCCATCAGTGGAAGAATCTTCTGCCTCCTCCATGGGGATGATGCTCGATATGCCTGAATTATGGAGGAAGAGTCTTCTGCTTCCTTTATGGGGATGATATTTGATAGGTTTGATCCTTTTTGAGGAAGAATCTTTTGCTTCCTTACTGAGGATAATGTTCTTGATATGCTTGATCCGCTGGGAAGGTCTTTGATGTGCTTGAACCACTGGGGATGGTTCTTGATGTGCTTGAACGAAGGAAGAGTCTTCTACTTTTTTTACCTTTCACTGGGGAGTCCATTGATAATTTTGTGTTAAATTGGGGTAATCTTGAGATATTCCTTTTTATTCGAAAGAAATATTTTTTATTTTTATTTTTTTACTATTCATGACTATTAGTGGTGAGGTCTAAACTACACGTAGTTTAGCCATCAATTGTGTTCCCACCTCTTCATTTTTCCCAACCGTTTCTTTTCTTCTTCTTCATTCTCTTCATCTCCCTCACCTCTTCATATTCTTCATAACTCCTCTCTCTTTTCTCTCTACAAAAACCTCTCCCCCACCCCCCTTCTTTTCCTTACTTTCTAATTCTCTTATCCTCTCAAACCCTCACATTTTCTCATTTTCTCTCATTTCCTCATCATCTTCTCCAATGGTACCCAAGGCCAAGAAATCTTCCTACGTCCTATCTTCTGATACCTTCCATTTCACTCGCTAGAGTGGAGCCACGAGGTTGGTGGGACCTCCGCCATTGACATACCAGCCAGAGAACCACATTCCCATGGGTGAATCGTAAATTTTTTCTTTTTTTTCTCATTTTCAAGTTTCTCTTTGATCTTTGGATTAAATTTGTTTTTGGTTATGTAAATGCTTGGGTTTTACTGTGGGATGGGTTTAAGGGGGGGTAGGAACATGTCTAGGATTGACTTTGGATGATGCTTCTTTGAAAATGTCAAAGAACTTCTTCTGTCTGTGTTCTTGCATGTGTGGGCTCGGGCCTGCGTACGTGACTTGTATTCATGTGTACGCAGGTATGTTCTTGAGGCTCTGCGTATGTGGGAATAGACTTGCGTAAGCGGGGTCTTGTCTACATGCGTGGGCTTTGACCTGCGTACGTAAGACGCCTGGCAGAAGTCCTACTCTGCCCATTTTCACTCCTTTTTCAACCGTTTCACCTCCATATGCAATTATAACACCCCTTTTCGTCATTCTTACATCTAAATATCACTGTATCATTCTTTTTATCTTCATTCTTGCATCAAAACACCATATCCCTAAATTTCACTTAAATTATGAATCTAATGTCATCTTTCTTTTGCAGTCATCATCCCTTATGCTGGTAGGGGAAGCACCAATAAGGTGGTGGAGTGGTTCAACCTACTTGCCCCCGAAACCAGGGGTTATATCCAGGAGGCGGGCTTTGAGCCTATCATCAATCTTCTTTCGGAAAAGTTTGAGAATGCCACCTTGGCATAGTGCCTCATTGAGAGGTGGTGAGACACTACCTACACCTTTCATATTGCTGAGCAGGATATGGCAATGACTCCCTATGACTTTTATCGCATGACTGGACTTAGCTTTGAAGGGGCCATCATTAGTTTAGATGGTGTGTCGGGCATCCAGCTAGGCATCGACATGTTGGGGAGGAAGTACTCCACTGAAACCATCCGCTACTTCGACTTGGTGTCATATTACATGTTCCTCATGTTGGGGTTTATGCCCTAAAATCCAATTTATTGACATGTCATAAATAATTAAATTGGCATGACGGCCTATGACTTTTATCGCATAACTGGACTTAGCTTTGAAGGGGCTGTCATTAGTTTGGATGGTGTGTCGGGCATCCAGCTGGGCATCGACATGTTGGGGAGGAAGTAATCCACTGAAACCATCCGCTACTTCCACTTAGTGTCAGATTACATGTTCCTCCTGTTGGCGTTTATGCCCTTAAATCCAATTTATTGGCATGTCATAAATAATTAAATTGTTTAATTATATGAGACTATTTATAAATGAACTAATGGGACATTATCATAGTCCTTGAGATGCATTGTATGTGATTTCTGTGATTTAGTCACTGAAGATATAAATCACAAGTTCCTTGTAAACTCAAAACGTAGTTCGTAGTTGGTGATGAAATTGAGCGTTTCATCTACGAATACTATAACACATCAACTAAGATGATTTGTCTTGATCATGGAAGTGGAGACTTCTAGTTGATGTGTCTTATGTGTTAAGACATATTGAATTGGACCGCTATGAGATTAATTATTCAATCAACAACTGTCACCTGAATGATTAATCTCATGACTTCTAATTTCATAGACTCTCAATCCTGAGAGGATAGTGAACCCGATCATGAAATGTAGGTTACTTTGATATATCAGGAGTGAGATCTAATATTGACAGTCAAAACCTCAGTATGTTGGGTAACCACACGAAGTGTTGAGGGAACACATATTCTCAAGATGGAATCCATAATCTCTTTTATAGAGACACGAAATATCCCCTTGAGATAAGTTTAATGGGAACTAGTTATTCAGGACACCCACTTTAGTAAGGAGTTACTAAAGTTTATATTTATTGAAATCGGTTTTCAATAAATATGAATAACTAAAAGATTAAACCAGGTACTCAAGGATAAAGTAGTTGTTTACAAAGTGATAGTTTATTATGACTTTGTTCACTATGGATATTTCATGGAAGGGTCAAATGATATCATTAGAGTCTTGGGATATAATTTATTAATAAGGCCTAGAGTGCAATTATATTTATATAGTGGTATTAAATATAATTCATGGTAACTTTGGACTTGTCAAAAGTTAACAAATAAGCCCAAGGCCCATTGGAGCTAGAGTCTTATTTGTTCCCTTTGGTCCCATCTCAAGCCACAAACTAAAGCCCAATTGGGCTAGCCCAAAAGGTTAACCCAATAAGATAATCATTTATTTATTTAATAAGAGTTATTAAATAAAGTAACTGTCAAGGCAGTTAAACGTGCATATGATTAAAAGAAGAGAAAATAGTTTTTCTCTACAGAATCTTGGAAATATACTTTTCCAAAGGAAAATCAACGTACCAAAGGATTGATTGAGAGACCACTCTTCTCGGGCACCATGTGAAATTAGGATGTTGATTAGAGGTATTCTCAAGTCTTGGTTTTGAATTTTACTACATCAAGGTACGCTTTCTATTCTTTGTTCTAGAATTCAAGGTTACATGTTATTTCTCATGAATGAAGTAGATCCGTGTTTGTTGCTTCCACTATGTGTTTTGTATGAGATGCAATACTAGTTTTTCCAACACCTCCCATAGAGGACCACGAAGGAATGTGTTTGTATGGCTAGGGCTTTCCTTCTCCACTTGCTGGGGGCCTACCTCTTTGCCAATGGTGGACAAACGATGTCTTTGAGATGGCTAACCCTCTTCCAAGACTTTGGGGAGGCACGGAGGGCCAACTGGGGGTAAGCATGTCTTGCTTATCTTTACTCCACCCCTGACACTTTTAGCCGAGGTACTTTGAGGCAGCTTATGAGGCCTTGGAAGCTCCTTAAGTTCAGTTCCCCTTTCATTCTTTGCACTTTCACTTGTAGCTTGTAGTCTTGCAAACTATATTGTCTTAAAAATTATCATCTTGCATCTATCATCTTGCAAACTGTCATCTTCCATCTGCCATCTTGCATCTAACCTGTGGCTTGTGCTTCTTCTTCTTTTCTTTTTTCTTTTTTTTCTTTCTTTTTTTTTTTTTTTTTTTTTTTTTTTTTTTTTTTTTTTTTTTTGTAGCGGTGGGTGGTTAGGTATGGCCTTATAACTCCGAGCACTGACCTAGTCATGAGGGATTTTCACCAAGTGAGGGCACATCTTGTGGGGTTGACTTCGGATGAGGTAAATTTAAGAGTTCTAGTTGTTCATGCTTCTTCCTGTATTGCCCTTAGGATACTCTCTTCCTAATCTTGTGCCTTTATAGGTAAACTGGGCCCCATGGGTCGACTAGCCCCTTCTTGTTACTTAAGACTTGAAGCCTGCCGCTCTCATTTCTTCGAAGATTACTCGACCTCTTGAAGGAGTGGGCTTGAGGGCTATATATTTGGCAGAGAGGGTGAGGTGCCAATTGGTCGGTAGGGATGACCCACAAATTCTGATGGACCCTCCTAAGTTCATGTTTGCCCCACACTCCATGACTGATGCTAAATACAACTTGTGGGGGAGTGGTGTTTACTATGCCGAGTGGCTTCTTGAGGGGTTGGACTATGAGGAATTAAACATCACTCGCCTCATGCCTTCTCTTACTGTTCAGGTATATGTTCAAACTCTTGTACTTCTTCTCTCTCTTCTTCTTCTTTTTTTTTTTTTTTTTTTAGTCATGACTCATAATGTGGGAAATTATAATAGGGGGGACCTGCTGCCGGTGAGCCCATTGATCCTCCACATATCCCTTGGACGGTCTATGCTTATGGCCCAAATGGTTTTGCTCGGGAGCGTGTCATGTTTTTCTTTTCTTTTTTGCTTTTAATTTTTTTTTCCCTTTAGCAGACATTTGGGTTTGGTTTGAGACAAAGGGCTGTATTTAAGAACATCCTTTTACATTTATGCTTTTGATTGGAACTTAGCACTTGATTTACAAGATAATGATAAAATTGTATGTTTCTATACAACTTTGCCTCTTTGATGCTTGCAACCTTGTACTTGGAATATGTCTTGAATGGTTCTTTAGGTCACAGGGACCCTAGAAATGCTTGGGAGTAGAAAAAATTTGCTCAAAACAGGGGAACATGGGCTTCTGCCAAGCATCGTGCATATGTGGGGATGAGCCTGCATACACAACTTTGACTTTACATACGCTGGGTTGATTCTGCGTACGTGGGCTGCGAATCAGAAAAACCTTAGCCGACTTACTTAGGTAATAAAGTAGCCGTTTAAGTCCAAAACCTTCACCAACATATTTCATGTTAGGATTAGTGCCCTTAAATCCTATTGTATGATGTTATGTATGACATTATGTATGACTTAATGTTGTGATTAATAAAGTTGTTTTATTATTATCTAAAATAATGGTAACATGAATATTTGGACATTATCATATAGTCCATGAGATGTATAGTATGTGATTTATGTGATTTAGTCACAAAAGATATAAATCACAAGTTCTTTGTAAGCTCAGAATTTTAGTTCGTAGTCGGTGATGAAATTGGGCATTTCATCTACGAAGACAATAACATATCAGCTAAGATGATTTGTCTTGATCATGGAAGTGGAGACTTCTAGTTGATATGTTTTAAGAGTTAAGACATATTGAACTGGATCGCTGTGAGATTTATTATTCTCCTAACGACTGTCAAATGAATAAAAAATCTCATGACTTCTATTTACATCAACTCTTAATCCTGAGAGAATAATGGACCTGATCATGAAGTTAATATATCAGGAGTGAGGTCTAAAGTCACGGTCAAAACCTCAGTATGTTGGGCAGCCACATTTAGTGTTGATGGAACATATATTCTCAAGATAAAATTCATAGTCTCTTAATAGAGATATAAAATATTCCCTTGAAATAAGTTCAATGGGTTTGGTTATTCAGAATGTTAAGCTTCACTACTTTAGTAAGGAGTTGCTAAAGTATATATTTATGAAATTGGATTTCATAAATATATGATGGATAACTTAAAGGATGCGAGCATGTGGATATAAGCCAAACGGTTATGTTCGGTAGGTTTAGGGGTCTAGCCTCTCCCATTTGGTTATATACTCTTTTAAATCCCCTTCCTTCCTCCCTCATTTCTCTCTTAAATGAGTTGTATTAGGTATATCATGCTATGTACCATTCGTCCTCATCTCTAGAGAATGGCGACCACTATTTACTTTCTTGCACTTATATTTTGGGCCATGCTCTAGGGATGTAGGCATTTACTTTCCTGCTTTGTGTGCTAGCATTGTGTATGATGTATGTATATATATACTTGCTCACTCCCTTCTGGTGTGATTGTCACAGTTCGTGTCACCTAAGGCAAAGCGATGCCTAATTTCCACTGTGAAAGTAAGGTGACATGTCGCCGAATTTTCGCCGTGAAAATCTGTTACTTTGCCCAAATACCTTAAGAAAGCATAGATTGGTACCACACCCATTCAAAAGCCAAACCTCAAAGCCCCAATGCATGTAAAGCCCCGAAAACCGATGCCAAAATCATGATTTTTACTGTCAATCTCCGAAAATTAAGGTTTTATTAAAACAAAGGATTGTCCTTGGACAGGCGTTATGGGGTGCCTAACACCTTCCCCACACATAACCAAACTTCTGGACACAAGAATCAAGATTTTTTTGCTATCCACATTAGATTAGGAAAAATGCCATTTTTCTTAGTCTAGGATCGGTAATAAAATCAACTAGAAACAGGTGACCAATCACACCTTAGAAAAACAAAATTATTGGTGGCAACTTCACTTACCTTTGGTAATCACTTAAAATTTGGCCAAGATTCCTGCCACAGCTCCAAAGGTAGACCTACCTTCCTCCACCGAGATAAAGAGAGAGAGAGCACCCAAAACTCCGCGCGAACCACACAAAATCATCGAGAAGGGCCTCTAATGGGCCCCGCGCGCGCGGGAGCGTTGCCACGGCGGGTGGTCGAACGAAGGCCCGACGGTTCTCCGTTCTGGGCTGGGCGTCGACATTGTGTACTCAATCTTGTCAAAGGTCTTGGTCAAGTCCTCTAAGTATTATTGATAAGGCTTCAAGTGTTCCTCTATCACCTTCCAAAACTTTTACGTTAGGGCTATAGCCAAAGTTGAATCTCCAAAGACTTCGGCCTCCTTTACCCTCAACTCTCGAAGAGCTTCCATTCCGGCAATACAAGCCTCATATTCAACCATGTTATTAGTTGCTTCAAAGTTCAACTTGATTGCCAAAGGTATGTGGGAACCCTCAGGAGTGATCAAGAGTATTCCTATCCCATTCCCATATTGGTTTTGTTGGGGTTTATGCCCTAAAATCCAATTTATTGGCATATCATAAATAATTAAATTATTTAATTATATGAGACAATTTATAAATGAACTAATGAGACATTATCATAGTCCTTGAGATGCATTGTATGTGATTTATGTGATTTAGTCACAGAAGATATAAATCACAAGTTCCTTGTAAACTCAAAATATAGTTCACAATCAATGATGAAATTGGGCGTTCCATCTGCGAAGACTATAACACATCAACTAAGATGGTTTGTCTTGATCATGGAAGTGGGGACTTCTAGTTGATGTGTTGATGTGTCTTAAGAGTTAAGACATATTGAACTGGACCGCTGTGAGATTAATTATTCAATCAACAACTATCACCTAAATAATTAATCTAACGACTTCTAATTTCATAAACTCTTAATCCTAAGAGGATAGTGAACCCGATCATGAAATGTAGGTTACTTTGATATATCAGGAGTGAGATCTAATATTCACGGTCAAAACCTCAGTGTATTGGGTAACCACACGTAGTGTTGAGCGAACACATATTCTCAAGATGGAATCCATAATCTCTTTTTATAGAGACACGAAATATCCCCTTGAGATAAGTTTAATGGGAATTGATTATTCATGGCACATACTTTAGTAAGGAGTTACTAAAGCTTATATTTATTAAAATTGGATTTCAATAAATGTGAACAAGTAAAAGATTAAACCAGGTACTCAATGATAAAATAGTTGTTTACAAAGTGACAGTTTATTATGACTTTGTTCACTATGGATATTTCATGGAGGGGTAAAATGATATCATTAGAGTCTTGGAATATAATTTATTAATAAGGCCTAGAGTGCAATTATTATTTATATAGTGGTATTAAATATAATTAATGATAGTTTTGGACTTGTCAAGAGTTGACAGATAAGCCCAAGGCCCATTAGAGCTAGAGTCTTATTTGTTCCTTTTGGTCCTATCTCAAGCCACAAACTAAAGCCCAATTGGGCAGGTCAAGAATTGACAGAAAAGCCCAAGACCCATTGGAGCTAGGGTCTTATTTGTTCCCTTTTGGTCCCACTCCAAGCCACATAGTAGAGCCCAATTAGAATGGTTCAAAAGGCTAGCCCAATTAGATAATCAGTTATATATAAGGAGAGAAACATACAGAATTTTATAAGTTGCTTTTCATTAAGATCACATAAAGAATGAAATGGTTTGTATGTGAGTGTTGGACACTCTCTTATTCTCTCCTTGGAAACTGATTGAGAGACCACACTTCTTGGGCATCAAGTGAAATTGGAGTGAAGATTAAAAGTGTTCCCAAGTACTTCTAAATTTTGTTTTGAATTTCACCACACCAAGGTACGCTTTCTTGTTCTTAAATTCTGAAACTTACTTAGTACTTGTTATCAATTGCAAATGAAGAAGATCCATTAATTTTCTGCTGCGTATGTTTTGTATGTGATACAAACATGTATTTTTTCAACAAATGGTATCAGAGCGGTCTTCATTTCGAATCTGTATAACATGTTTTGTGAGTTTTGGAATTAGAGATAATAGTTTCATGATATTATAGGTATTTAATTTTCTGCATGGTTATTAAAATTATGATTTGATGAAAACTGATATTGATGTTATGATGTTGTTTAAATTTGAATTTAATTTTGTTAAATTGAACTTTATGGCTATAGCATCAATGGAATTCAGTTTTGATATCAAATTCTATCTATCATGTTCATATGATGTTTATATATTCATGAAAACCGTTGAAAAACTGTTCAGAGTTTCCCTTCAAAAACTGAAAACATGGGTTTTTTGCGGGTTAGCTTCCCGCGAAGTTACTCGTAAAAAATGCCTTTGATTCACAAAAACTGTTTCCCAGGTAAGCTTTACTAGCAAAATAGTCGTGAGACAGTAGCGAGAGTTTCTGTCAGAATTTTGTGTTTTCACTATTTCATTTTCGTGGGAAGAGCCTAGTCACGAGATACTCGCAAAAATGCCACTGAAGGGAATTTTGAAAATTTTTTTTTTTCTATGTGTTTTCAAATGTTTAAAGTGCAAGGCTATGTGTGATTAGATTACACATTGTTCTAACTAAAAGACCTAATGAGATCAAAGATATTAGTTAAATAGAACTCTTAGTCCTAAATAGTTTGGGACTTGTCTTTTAAGAAACATTCTAATGAGATTAGAATTGTTGTATGATTGAAAGTCCTTAGTTTATTTTAATTAGAAGTTTTAATGAGATTAAAGCTTAATTAAAAAGTATATAGTTTTTATGAGATTAGAATCTTTTATTTAGTAAATTAAGGATAGAGTTCTTTATAACTAATTTTTGATCCATTAGTGTTTAAGGAATCCTAAATAGTTTAGGACTTCCATTTTAGTTAGTGATTCTAATAAGATTAGAGTCTTCAATAAGTGCAAGGTTATTAGTTGTGATCGGATCACAATTATTTAAGAAAAATCCAAATAATGAGTGGGAGTGCTGAAATCACCCTTTTGTTAAGTTTATTGTAATGTGAGTAGGTACATTGTCTTGAATTCGAGTCTTGCATTCCATGCAGAGGGTATTTACTTCACGGATTACAAGGTTAAACTTCTTTGTGATTGCGCGAATGTTCGTTATGCTATTGTGACGTGACTTAGTAACATCACATTGAATTTAAACAATTAAACACATTTGATGTGTAGGGTTAAAATTGTGATTAGATCACAATGATTTCATGACAATCCACTTGTTTTAAAATTTCTAGTGCGAGAGAGATACAAGGGTTGGATCTCACGGCCTCCATTGTTGGTTCATAGTGGTGTGAGGTAAACATCTCGTCTTGGCCTCGAGCCTTGCATTCCATGCGGAGGATGTTTATTTCGTGGTACTACAAGTTTGAACTTCTCAGTTTATAGTGGTGTGGGCAAGCACCTCGTCTTGGCCTCGAGCCTTGTGTTCCATGCGGAGGGTGTTTTGCATCATGGTACTACAAGATTAAACCTTACAAAGGTAGAATTATATGACTACACATGGTTCTAGGCAATGGTGTACCCTAGACTAAGTTTGATAGTATCCTCTATGCTGAGTTCTTGCTATTATTACTTAGAGGCCAAAGGAAGAGTGGCAAATTATTTTTATTTGGTAAGAGTTACCATAATAGCATTAATAATGAGAATAATTCTCGCCTGATCATAGTGGTTGGTATTCTCTCTATGCTGAAGAATATTAATTGCGGGATTAGGTTGTCATTGCACCTAGTATAGTATGTTTTTCGGATTCCATATTATATGGTTATGGATGCAAAATATAATGTCCCTGTAATTATGTTCATAGTCTCAAAATAAAGTTGTCATAAATTTTGTCCTCTAGCTACTATTTTAAATGAATCACATTAACTAAGAAATAATTATGGACATGGTGCTTAAAAGGAGCTGAAGTACATAAATATGTTTCGATTCAGCATTGTCATAATTTCCTATACATGATGCATTGATGGAAGATAGCTTATGATATGATCATAGTCTCCACTAAAATGCTAATATGTTACATTGGCTTCTATCTCAATTTTACTACAACATGAGATGCAAGAGTTAGTACTAGACTTAGACTTTATATTAAGTCTAAATGAGATGTTTGGTATGAAATATCATGCTATTAGACGATATTCGATATAAATCATATTGAGTGCTAAGAAAAGCTTAAGGAGTTCCAATTCTTTGTCATTTTATGAAAATATTTTATTTTTAAAATTGAATTGGAATTCTTGGATGTTGAGATTAAATGTTAATCTCATTTGGATTTGATCCACAAGTCCTTGTTAGAATCATTTGATCAATTCAGATTGTTTTGAAAATAAATTTTTTTTTTATATTATCTGAATTGATGAATGAGTTCTACGCAACGGAAGACATCCTAAAAGCTAAGGCTAGGATCAATATGATTTAATTCAAATTCTTAGCCTAAACCGAAAGATAAAGGTGATAAGAAGAGGAATTATAATATCAAACAGTTGGACAAGCTAATTGCCCTAGTAGTTGTCAAGAGGAAATTAGATTTAAAAGCATGACCAAAAAGAAAGTGATTCCGTTTTGGTAAAGCTAAGCATTGTCCATGATTGTTTTCTAGATGGAGATTTACATGTTTTACTTTTTAAAGAGAAAGTTTCCATCCTTTGGTATTGTATGTTTTGGCACTTAAGACTAGATCTTGTTAATCTAAATGATATTCAAGATTGGTGAAAGATGGGCTTTTAGAACCATTATTTTGTTATATTCTCAATCTATGAATTCTATTTAGAGGATAATATGATCTAGGGCTCCTTTATTGTAAAGGAATGTAGTATCAATGACTTCTTTAAGTTAGTGCATATATGAAGAAGGAATAAGACTCTTTTAGATATAGTAAAGTACATGATGCTTATTTCTTTTGGAGATATACTCTATGTATTACTATACATTTTCTAAAAATTGACTTCAAAAGTTTGTTCCTAGGACATTTCTCAAATTGTGGATTGGGTGAAAACCTAATATATGATACTTCCACTTTTGGAAATGTCTAGCACTTGTGCTAGAAAGGAAGTGTGACAAATTGAAATCAAAACGTAGAAAAATGTGAGTTTATGATGGGTATCCAAAAGGAATTACAGAAGATTGTTTTGGTAGTCGTAAAGAAGACAAGATGTTTGTAAAGTACAAATACAAAGTTCTTGATGATGACTATGTGAATAATCTTAAAGCAAAACATAGAATTTTTCTAGAAGCAAAATGTTAGAATTGTTCTAGAAGCAAAGTTAGATACACCACAAGGCATTATTCTAGATATATAGCTAGTACACCGGTACAATATCGTAGTGGGAGGATTGTCAATGACCAAATAAATTCATACTTTTGGAATAAACTTTTGAACTCATTCCACAAGGATATGAATTTGATCCTCGGTCCTGCATAGAGGCAATAGATGATATGAATATGGATTACTGAATCAAAGTTATGTAAATAGAATTAGATTATATTTAAAGTCTAGAACTTGTAGAGGCGGCTAGTGGCATTAAGCCTATTGTTCTCAAACAGGTCTACAAGAAAAATGAGAATGATAGATTTGAAGGTGCAAACCTTCAAAGTCAAGACTAGTTGCGAAAAAAAAAAATTTATTCAGAAAGAAATGGTTCGACTATGAAAAGATTTTTTCACCAATAGTCAAGTTTGACTCTATCTAGATTCTCTTATCCATTATATTTCATTTGGATGAAATATGGCAATGGATATCAAGAAAGCTTCTTTTAGTAGCAATCTTAAGGAAGACATCTATATGATGTGACTAGATTTGTACATAGCAAAGAACCGGTAGTGTTTAGTATGCAAGTTGCTTAAATTCCATTTATGGATTAAAGCAAGCATATGAATCATAAAATATCATCTTTGATCAAAAAATCAAATTGTTTGATTTTGATCAAGCATTAAAAGACCTTATGTGTGTAAAGCTATATAGAATAATAAATCTCTTAATATATGTTGATGACATTCTAATCATTTGGAATGGTGTAGAGTTGTTGTCATCAATAAAGTTTTTTGGTTGTCTAGTCCAGTCTGATATAAAGTACTTGGGAAAGACTAGTCACATCCTAAGAATTAAACTTTGTTAAAATTCAAAAATTAGGATGTTGGGTTTATCTCAAACTGCTTAAATAGATTAGACTTTAGCCAAGTATAGCATGTAATACTTCAAGAAATGATTCTTTCCTTTTAAGTTTGAAGTTCCTTTATAAAGGACTATGGTCCTAAGACATATAAAAGGAAAAGCATATTAAAACGGTTCCTTTTATCAAATCGATAGGAAGTCTTTATGCTATGCTAAATTCTAGGCTAAATATCTATTTTGCGGTGTGCATGGTAAGCAAATATCAATTGAATCAAAGATCACTTAATCTAGTGGGAGTAAAGCATATACTCAAATATCTTAGGATAATGAGGGATTATGTGCTTGTCCACTAAAGTGAGGCTTTGATAGTAACTGGATGTACAAATACTGACTTGTAGTTTGATTGTGATTCATGAAGTTAAACTTCAAGATATGTGTTCATCCTAGGTGGTGAAGATACACATTAAGCGTAAGTATTATCTCATTAGAGAGATATGGGTACTTGAGAAGTAGTAGTAGAAAAGATAATTTATGCAATAAATCTGGCTGAAACTTGTTTCCAAACCTTGCCTTAGAGTGACTATGAATTACTTTAAAGGGAGATAAGTATCGGATATATGATAAATTGTCTTTGAGGGTAAGTGGGAGATTGTTGGGGTTTATGCCCTAAAATCCAATTTATTGGCATATCATAAATAATTAAATTGTTTAATTATGTGAGACTATCTATAAATGAACTAATGGGACATTATCTTAGTCCATGAGATGCATAGTATGTGATTTATGTGAAAAGTCACAGAAAATATAAATCACAAGTTCTTTGTAAACTAAGAATTTTGTTCATAGTCGGTGATGAAATTGGGCGTTTCATCTGCGAAGACTATAACATATCAACTAAGATGATTTGTCTTGATCATGGAAGTGGAGACTTCTAGTTGGTATGTTGATATGTTTTAAGAGTTAAGACATATTGAACTGGACCGCTGTGAGATTTATTATTCTCCTAACGACTGTCAAATGAATAATAAATCTCACAACTTCTATTTACATCAACTCTAAATCCTGAGAGAATAATGGACCTGATTATGAGGTGTAGGTTGCTTTGATATATCAGGAGTGAGATCTATAAGTTACGATCAAAACCTCAGTATGTTGGGCAGCCGCATTTAGTGTTGATGGAACATATATTCTCAAGATGGAATACATAATCTCTTAACAGAGATATAAAATATTCCATTGAGATAAGTTTAATGGGTTTGGTTATTCAGAGTGTTGGGCACAACCACTTTAGTAAGGAGTTACTAAAGTATATATTTATGAAATTGGATTTCATAAATATATGATGAATAACGTAAAGGATTAAACTGGGTACTCAAGGATTAAGATGTAGTAATCTTCAATGTGGCAGTCTACATTCATGACTTTGTATTACTACGAATATTTTAATGAAGGGGTTGTATGTATAATAAAGTCTTGGGATATAATTTATTAATAAGGAGTTGATAGAAAAGCCCAATGCCAATTGGAGATAGAGTCTTATTTGTTCCCTTTTGGTCCCATTCTAAGCCACATACTAGAGCCCAATTGGAATGGCCCAAAAGGCTAGCCCAATTAGATAATCAGTTATATATAAGGAGAGAAACATATAGAATTTTATAAGTTGCTTTTCATTGAGATCACATAAGGAATGTATGTGAGTGTTAGACACTCTCTTATTCTCTCCTTGGAAACTGATTAAGAGACCACACTTCTTGGGCATCAAGTGGAATTGAAGTGAAGATTAAAAGTGTTCCCAAGTACTTCTAATTTTTGTTTTGAATTTCACCGCACCAAGGTACGCTTTCTTGTTCTTAAATTCTGAAACTTACATAGTACATGTTATCAATTGCGAATGAAGTAGATCTGTTAATTTTTCGCTGCGTATGTTTTGTATGTGATACAAACATGTATTTTTCCAACACAATTGGAATGGCCCAAAATGCTAGCCCAATTAGATAATCAGTGATAAGGAGAAAAACATACAAAATTTTGTAAGAGAACGAAATGGTTTGTATGTAAGTGTTGGACACTCTATTATTCTCCCTTGAATGCATTCTTATAAACTAATTAAGAGACCACGCTTCTTGGGTGTTAGTGGAATTGGAGTGAAGATTAAAAGTGTTCCCAAGTACTTCTAATCTTTGTTTTGAAATTCACCACATCAATGTACACTCTCTTGTTCTTATATTCTAAAATTTACATAGTACATGTTATCAATTGCGAATGAAATAGATCCGTTAATTTTTCTGCTGCCTATGTTTTGTATGCGATACAAACATGTATTTTTCCAACAAAGACAATGCAAAATAGAAAAATGGCTTAATTATACATCCAAACTCCAAAATCGCACACATCAATCAAGCTAAAGATGTGTAAATTACTAAATTTACAAAGTTGCTACACTAATTGTGTGAATTTACAGTAGAACTATTCATTTTGCATTTAGCTTTTTATTCTTTCTTTATGTATCCTGGTAATGAAGGAAAAAAAAAAGTTGATGACAAATCTTGTGTGTGAAAAAAGAAAAACAATTAAATAAATTAAATAAATTTAATATTTTAATGAAATAGGGTTTAAAATAGATAATCTGATCATATAAAATAAATAAAAAATAGATTCTTACAGTGGAATTTTTTACACAAACCGACTTGATTTATAGTGTTGCATCAATAGGCATAAAGCCATAAGACACTAAATAGCCCCTAGTTTGTCTAATGTATTATATCATATACTATATATAATAGCAGAAGCTGAGAGAAAGTTGATTCCTACAATTAAGGAGGTGCTGACAAATAGGAAAAGTGTCTATCTAAAATTCAGACACGTTTAAGTTAAAAAGCGATACATTACATTGTTTGGTAACGCTATAACACCGTTTAAAAGCGATAAATTATAATTTTTCACTACGTTAAAACACTGTTTG
This sequence comes from Notholithocarpus densiflorus, assembly GCA_030021035.2. Classification (NCBI taxonomy): domain Eukaryota; kingdom Viridiplantae; phylum Streptophyta; class Magnoliopsida; order Fagales; family Fagaceae; genus Notholithocarpus; species Notholithocarpus densiflorus. The sequence continues at coordinate 41,679 of JARYZH020000346.1, forward strand.
GAGCCTCTTGGTATAAAAGGAAACTAACCGCTTAAAAAAAAAAAAAAAAAAAAAACATTACTACACGGAGAAACGAGAAAGAGAGATCGAGAGAAAAGAGAGACAAAGAAATAGAGAGGCAGAGATAGAGAGGCAATGAAGACACGGAGAAAGAAACAGAAAAAGAGAGAGGCGATCCTGGGACACCGAGAAAGAAGAGATCGCCTCTCTGTTTCTGACAGAACGCCTCTCTGTTTCTCTCACTAAGATCAGAGTCCATTCACCATTTTGATTTTACTAGAGAAAGAAGCAGAAGAAGGAAGATGATACCGACTTTAGCGTCAAGGACGAAAAAAGTCCCCTCCGCCCACAAACAACGCCTCTGATGGGTTCTATTCTTTTTCTGATTTTTTTTAGGTAAATTAGATCTGTTATATGCATTCAATTTTTCCAATTTGGTTCTAGATTTGGATTCAAAAATTAGGGCTAAGGAAATTAGGTCTTAATATGTGACTTTCTTTTCGCTTCCTTTTCAATTTTTTAACACCGATGCTTGCGATTCAGAGATAGAGAAGGAGGAAAAAATAAACCTTGCGATACAGAGATGAGAAGGAGACAGACATTGAGAGAACTACCACCGGTAAGTTTTTCTTTTTTTCATTCTTTCTTAGATCTGGATATGGGTATGAAATATGAATTAGTTTTGAGAAATTTGGTTGGATTGATTTTTATTTAGGTATTTGGGTAACATTAGGTTTTGATTTGATTTTTTGAAATTTGGGGTTATATATGATTTAGGTTTGGAGAGGGCAAAAACAGAGAAATAAGAGAGAAGGAGAGAGTTCTCCGTTCCCATTTATTTTTTCAATTTCTTGGGCATTGTTTTGTCAATTATTGTTTTTTTGGTTAGAATTTTGTTCCTGTTTGGCAGTTTTTTTTTTTTTTTCTTCGTTTGCCTTTGAAATTAATTTCTGAATTGTTTTTTTCTTTTTCTTTTGTTTCTCCCTCCAGTTGCAGAATACTGTTTCCCTGTGCCAGATAAAGACATTGGGACTTCTGCAATAAGAGAATTAAAAGGTATAGTTAGATTTTAATTTCTTTGGTTCTTGCTAGAATTAAGATCCTTAATGAATGCAAATATTGAAGTGTTCTCTTTACATTTGAACTCACATGACTCAATTTGGATTGTGACTTATCATGTTTAAATAAGAAAAAATAAATTTTAAATTGTAACGTAATTAATATTTGCATTCATTGTTACTATTTGTCTTTTACTATATGTTTGTTTGATGTTTTTGAGTTACTTTCAAATTCCTGAGTGAATATTTGTGGTCCATTGGTATGTTGTTGAGACCCAACAGTTATGTTTTTTAAAGCAAGAGGAATTGAATAACACAATCCAAAAAAATTTAGAATAGTCATGAAAGTTGGTACTAAAGACATAGAAAAAAAGGAAAATCAAAATGCTACATTCTGATGCTTCTATAATTACTCATTTGAAGTTCAAACCAGATTCAAAAAATTGGTTTGTGGTTTATAGCATTTCTATTTTTACTAATTGTGTGTTTCCCTGTTCCCATTTTTTAAATTTTGGTTTGTGTTGTCTTTCATTCCAGTTTTCAGTATTTGTGGATTTCTCTATTTTTTGCTAGCTTTGAAACAATATTTTGCCAGATTTGGATCCATACTACTAGACTTATTGTTAGTTACTTAAAGTTCAGTGGTGTATAAAAGTACACGCATTTGAAACTTTTGATTAAATAAGTAAAAGAACATGAATGTTTCCTAAGAAGGGTTAGCAAGAAAAATGATAATCATGTCAGTTGAATAATCCCAATTATTTTCTGTCTCTATCATTGTTGGGCATGGAAAACACAGATTGGCTATGCTTCCAACGATCTCCGCTTTCACTGGTACCTTCAACCTCTCTCTCTTAAGGATTTTCCATTATCTATTTTTGTTTTTTTCAAATCAATTTTTTCCTTGGTTTCTCAATTCCCATCAAACTATTCGAAGGAAGGCTTGAACTGAATTTTTGGTCAATTGTTTCTTAATTCTGATTTTAGTTTAAGGTGAGTGGAAGCATGAAGGCAAGCAGATGTAGAAGCTGTCCGGGAAGCCAGACGTAAGATAAAGCTTAAGAGATAAAGCAGCACGACAAGCATTAGGCCATTGTGACTGAACAAATATGAGGTAATATTTAGTACTGTGTAGTGCCATGTTATTGAGATATCTGCGATTGCATGAGAATTGTGTTTTCTCATGTAATCTTGATGTTCTGAGTCTGATGTTGCGCTTTAGATCCTCTTTATGATCATCAATGACTGATTAATATGGGTCCATCTGTAAATGGTGGTTAAAATTGTTTGCCAATTGTAATGTTCATTTTTACTAAGGTTGCATGCTTTTTCTAAGGACAGGGTTACCATTGTTGTTAGTGCTCAAATGTAAGACTCAAGTAATATTCCTTTTTCCTTTTCCTACAAACAGAGCAGGAATTGATATGGTTGCTTGGAGTTTAAAGTGTTTGTTTTGATTTTGGATTTTTATTTTTTGAGGATAGCTGAATTTGAGTTTGATTTTATATTTTATTTTATATTTGGGGTGGAAAATGTAATTGGGCTATTTGCGTGCCTTTTTCCTTCTATATCACATAAGAATTACACATTGTTTTGAAATTCATAAGTATATATTTGTCACATAAAATAGAGTCTCATTTTCTCTTTTCCTTTTTCCCTTTTTCTTTTTAATTTCGGTGAGATGAAATTTTAAGATTAAGCTGCTCACAATTGGTGGAAAAAGATTGAAACTTAGAATTTGGGACACGGGTAATTGCTGGAATTATTTTGAATTGTAGTTTCATTTTAATCTTTGATTAAAGATGCTTTGGAAGTGATAATTTATGGTAACATGTAATCTCTCTCTTCCTTCAAGTTAGTCACTGTTCTGACTTCTGATGCATAAATAAATTATTTGTACATTTCCCAATCTCCACATCAGACCTTCCACTTTTTTAGAGAGTATATCTCACTAATTTCTTTCATTATTATATTCTATTATGGAGTATAAATCCAAGTGAAAAACCACATTGCGTTGCTAACCCGTGCGATGCATGGAATAGTTAGCAAATGTTAAATAAATAAATAAAAGTAAAGAAACATCTACGAAAATTAACAATATCAAAATTTTATTATATATATATATATATATATATATATCAAACAGAATGACAGCCAGTGCAGAGTTCCAAACCCAATGATCTATCAAAGTTTGTGCACAAACTCAATTATATAGATACACAACCTAGGTTGGAAGAATTAAGCAAAAGTGAGGATATAAGGATCAATGGCCATGGAATATAAAAATATATATAGTTGAGATGGGAAACAACAAAGGCAAATTCATTCCTCTTTTTTCTTTTGGGTTTGATTCTTTATTTATTTAATTTCATTAATTAGTAGTGCAGATTTTACAACTTGCAAATTAGAAGTGAAATTTAAGAATACTATGCCACATGTTTAGTGGGGTGATTGATTTTCTCTATTTGGTAAACCAAATTTGGTTCAACAGTTGGAGTTCAATTCTGTTTTGATTGTTTATTATTATTTTAGATTGAAAAGGAAAAAATTGTATTATCATTAAAAAGAGAAGTATGAAAAGTATAACGCGGGTTCCTGTAGGACATGATCCAAGCCAACGCAGTGGCTTAGGCTCTAGGGGAAAAAAAAAATATAGGGAAAGAGACAGTATAAGTATCATAGATTTGACCGCTAAGTCCCAAAAGCCCATAGTGTTAAATACCCACGGAAAGCCTCTGGTAGTCATCAAACTGTGTTGTTTCAATTGTTTATTAATGGATTGCCTTCAGTGTGTTTGATTATAGTTGTGAATAACTCTCACACTAGTCTGTTTCAAATTAAATCGTCTTGAAGCAACCAAGGTTTAGAAGATGGGACACCTCAAGTCTTGAAGGATGGGGTTTCAACTTAGTCGAAGGTGATGCAAGTGCAAGGAATTGGTGAAGGAAGGTACTGTTATTGCTAATGTTTCTTCATACATTTAGATTGTTGTTCCATTCCTCAATATATTTGTCTCTTTCAGTATATGTTGTCAATGTTGATCTTAAGGTTAGCAGATGTGGTTTTTGAAATAAAGTGACTTTATGAGACCTTTAGTTAGTATTTTAGGCCATCTTGAATACTTATATTAAAGGCTTTTTTACCTCAAGGTTAGCCGTTGTGGTTTTAGAATAAAATAGCTCTATAAGTCCTTCAGTTGGTATTTGTTGGCCGTCTTGACATCAATGCAATACTTAGCTTAAAGGCATTTTTAATGTCTATATTACTATATATGCATTGTTGGTGGTGTGCTGCCCTATCATGGTTGATGAGAGAAATAATGATTGGCTCTAGCACCCAGTAAAGGCAGATGGGCATAATCTGTTTTGACCTTGGTAAAATTATTGATTAATCTAATTAGATACTTCCCAAAAATACTTAGCATCAAAAGCCGAGGAATCAATGCCTTTTCACAAAAACCAGTTGAACCAGCTCTCTCTCTGCTTGATGATTTTTTAAGGTAGAACAAACATGCTGGTCCAATATATGTGAAAGTTCAAAATGTGTATAAAACACTATGAACAATTAGACCCCCAATTTACAAATTACCAATTCAAGCTTATTATCAAACAATATATGTGCAAAACATGAACATAAGCTAAAACAGAATTGATAAACAATCTTAACCAAATAAAATCACATCCACAGCAGAAATTAAATGGCAAAGATTAAGGAAAGAGAGATGCAAACACAAGAACAACACAGCGATGTGTTATCGAAGAGGAAACCGAAGTTCTCGGCGTAAAACCTCTCCGCCGCCCTCCAAGCGGTAAATAATCCACTAAAGAATGTAGTTGGGATACATGAACAGCAGAAGACCCTCCAAGCCTAATCTACCCAGTGTACCTAAGCCTTCCAAGCTCCTACTCAAACGAGGTTGCGCCGAACCTATTTCTTCTTTAGCTTACCGGATTCCGCTATAGCCCATAGCATCAACCAATAACCATTGGTCCCTTCTTAACTGCTTCCCAAAGCACCAAACAACCTTCTCACAGATATGGGTATGGTAAGAAAAGGTTTTGGTAATGTACCTCTCAAGGATATAACAATGGAGAGGAAGAGAGTAGAGGAATTTGAAGAGTCTCTATGTAAAGATTGTGGATGAGTCAATCTTGTTTTTCTCTAGGATTTCTCTCTCAAAATTCTATCTGGAAGCTCTCTACATTTCGTGGGTATAAGGGGTATTTATACTAGTGTGTGTTTGGAATGAGAAGAGTCAATTTTTCCAAAACAGAGCTGGCTGGCGACTTAGCCTCGCAACTTGACTGAGCCGCGAGGTAACTGAACGGCCAGTTTGTACTTTTTTTCCTGTAGTGCTCCAGTTGGCATGACGCTTCAACTTCTAGCATGCTTGGCACGTGTGCAACTTCTGGCGGCTTGCAAGCCGCGAGCAAGCCGCGAGATCCAGTCGCGAGACCCTGCTTCTTTGCACAATCTTGAACATTTCTTCACACTCTCTCACACACTACCTTTACATGATTCCCACCTAAATACAGGGTTACTAATTGCTAAAATACAAGCAAATTTGGCACGGAATAAAGCCAACAGACTGGTTGATTAAATTCAACCTTACAATCTCCCCCTTTAGCTATTCTGTGACAAAACCCTAAAACAAACTCTAGACTTAATATGTGAGTTGGGAACAGTTGAACATGACTCACTCACACCTAACTCTAGAATCTGTGTAGCTCTTGAACCATAAGAACAAGTAACTCCTGAAACACAACAACAAAATATGATCATTGTATGCAGAAAACTTGTAATGCATATGGAGCAAGCACAATGCGATCAAGCAAAATGGAATATAAGCAATAAACCATGGCTTGACCAAAAAGGAACAATCACTATAAATAGTGACCACAATGCTCATTCACACAAGGAACGAACATCCAGACATGCAAGCTAATAAGCTTAATGCAAAGTATCATTTGCATGTCCAACACTCAACCAATGCAACAACTCAAGGTAATTGCATTAAGGATAAAAAATCCAACAAAGGGCACATGAATGAAAGTACTTAAAGAAAATACATAACATTTAACAACAAGTACAAGGCTACAAAGAAAAGGTACAACTACATGTACGGTAAATAAACTTAAATATATATACCAAAATACCACACTGTTTTAAAACCAACAGAATAACCAAACTATTTAACACATTGTATCAAACCCATAATGAAAACATTATTTAAAAACATAATACCATAACCAACACCATAACCAACACCATAACCATAAACATAAAGTAAGACTGAACAATAAACTAGATAAACACTGTTTTTAGCTACTCCCCCTCAAGAGCTGCTTCTCAAAAATTCTCCCCATTTTTGACCGAAATGTCCAAAGGGTCACTGCTGGGTGTTGATACTGTCAAACTTGGATGAAAGTATGTTGAGCTGATCCTGAATTGCTGCCATCTTGTTAGTTTGCTCATTCTGGACCTCTCTGAGTCCATCAATCCTCTCCAGAATGATCTGAAATGCATCTGGAGGTACAGCTGATGAGGTTGAAGCCCTGCTCCTCTTGCCTCTTCTTCTGGATATGGATGTCTGTCCTGCAGCCTCTGCTTCAGTTTCCATTGGATCACCGTCTCCTTGGTCACCCTTCTCTTCATCACCTGGAAGACGAACTTGTATCCTGATGATGGTCATCTTGTTGATGGTTGAAGGTGTAGACATGGGGCTGATATCTTAAGGGATTGCAACACCTTTTGCTCTGAAAAGACTCATGAGAAGGCTAGGAAAGATTAGCTTGGGCCTAGAGGTGGTTCTAGTCTCATCCACAATTGTGTCAAATATGTGAGAGCTGATGTCAGTGAAGGTTTTCTCCTTAAGCTCCATGAGGAAGATAGCTCTGGCATTGTTGATTGTAGTCAGCTTCCTCACTGGATACAAGTTGAACATCATGATGGTGGTGAGACACCTCATGTCAATTGGAAATGCTTTAGTGTTGAGACATCTCCCCTCTCTCTGTCCACCAATGCGATTCTAGACAGTTTCTATAGATAGCATCATGTCCTTGTAAATGGTGAAATCATGATCCTCTAAACCCTCAAGCCCTAGTACCTCATCAATATCATATGCATCTAAGGTGAACTCATGTCCTCTGATCCAGCAATTTAGCTCATCCTCCCTTATAACAGCATTTGCATAGAATTCCCTTATTAAAGGCTCACAAACTGCAGGTAGGACACTCAGCAACTTATCCCATCCTTTACCCTCAAAAAAATCTGGAATGAATGTGTCCTTCAAGTCCCTTAAGTCTACAAACCTTTCCTGAACAATGGTTCCCTTCAAGAAAGAATCTTTGTATCTCTCAAAGTGTTAAACAGACCTAAACAGGCTATGGTCCATTTTCAGCCTTTTGTCAGCCTTCTTAACAGGAGTCTTCTTCTTTGTAGGTGTGGGAGCCATCTGTAAACAAGCAGAAGAGGCCACAATAAGAGAGCACAATAGATGAACACTTAAAACATTAGTAACATGTTAATGTCATAAAAAAGGATGGAGTATCAAGCCAACATTTAGTCTATACTCAACTTAGAATCAGTCATTGAAAGAAATAGCTCAAAATAGAAAAGCATAGAACAACCTATCAACAATTCTTATGCATAACACATTTTAACAGTGATCACAACAACTCTAACAAGAACACTCTAAGGTACATTCCAAAAGAAAGCATATGTCTATGAGACATATCTTCAACATGCAATAATCAGCAGTATTGAGGCAGTGTATACCACATTCATTCCAAAAGAAAGCATATGTCTATGAGACATATCTTAATAAGTATGAGATGCTCAAACCAAAATAGAGCAGACAATATCCACAGGGCAGAAGCAACACACATGATATCCATAGTTAATAGCAACATAAAGTCAGAAACATTATAACTCCACCATCAAAACTCAACCATATTGAACCAACCATACTCACACAAAGAGTATATCATAATACACCCAAAAAAAATGACAATGAGTCATAACATAATGGGTATGAGATTTACCAACCAACACAGATTAGTCAAAATACTCAAAACAGAGGCACCAAACATGATATCAACCATATTTAGCATCTTAAAGCCAAATCAACAGAACCCAAACCCCCAAAGCCAACAAAAGGAACATACCCATGTTCGAAACCTATATAACTCAAAACTCCAACAACATCTCACAAAACCAAGAAAACAAGATTAAAAACATGAAATATAGAGTGAGGATAGAAAAACCCATACCTTTTTTAGAGATTTGAAGTTGAAAAGATGCAAAAATGTAGGTTAGTGTGAGTAACACGGTGGGTATGAGAGAGGCTCTATAGGGGAAGACAATGAATAGTCACAAAAGTTTGAGAGAAAACTGAAAAGGTTTAAAACTAAACTGACCTAAAAATGCAAAACACGCGATTTTTGCGACTGAGTCAAGTCGCCAGCTACTCGCCAGGGTAAGCCGCAAAACACTTTGAAAACAAGATTCTTGAAAATTTTTCTAAGTGTTTTTCGCGATTGGAAGGTCTACCCGTGAGGAAGTCGCGAGCTGAACCGCAAAAATTTCTGTAAACCCCTCGCAACTGGACCTTCTACCCGTGAACAAATCGCCAACATGAGTCGCGAAAAACATGAAAATCCAGATTTTTGAAAAATATTCTAAGTATTTTTCGCGACTGGGGCATTTACCCGCCAGTGAGTCGCCAGTAAGTCGTGAAAAATCTCTGTATGGGCTCGCAATTGGAGCATGCGACTGGGCCAACCCGCGACTAAGTCGCCAAAACAGGGCAACACTGTTTTTGAAAATTTTGACAATTTTGGTAAAAACAAAGTACTTTCCAAAAACAACTAAAACACTCAAAAATCATTTTGTATTTGATCAACATAGATTGAGCATATGAAAACACATTTAGTCAGGTACAATCACACGAATGAATATGGCATTCATTGAACATAGACATGTGTGTTGTGTGTGAATATCAAAAATGAGATAGTCCTTAGTTTAATGTGAAGCTTCAATGATCAATTCAATCAAGGCATACACAACTAGCAGTAGATAATGTGACCCATCTCAATTATAGAAATATGCATATATGACCTCCCACATAAACTTAAGTACAATATCTTTGAAGCTTTTCATTTGGCTCCATGTTCAACATATCATTTGATCTTTTTGAATCAACACATCTCATTGTGAGATCGATGCCTGAAATTTTTGATATTTCACTTTGATGAGTTAGCCTTTGGCTTTTTGGACATCATACAATTTTATTTTTGGTCGCTTTCCCTTTTTCCTAGTCAAATACTAGTGCAACAGGCTTTTGCAGCTCAATATCTCTTTTCATTTGGAGATTTACATTTGATGAGCTCTTTTAGCAAAAATAGAAAAATAAAAGAGTGGGAAGATATATAGGCACAAGTCTATGCATGTCTCAAGATCAACAAAATCATTCACTAGTCATTCTTGACAAGGTTGAAGATCTATTTACAACAGTCACATAGATTTCAAAATTTCACTAGTCATTCATGACAAGGTTGAAGATCTATTTACAACAGTCACATAGATTTCAAAATTTCTCCCACAATGATATGAGTGCATAGGAAAAAAGTTATGCTCGTAGATGCATAAAGCCATTTGCACAAAGGTACAAGGTAAAACATGCTTGTGACAATACACAAAAATGTCGATCAAACTATTTGGATTTTCTACTTTTTATGTGTTTTTGGATTTTTGACATAAAAGCAAGAAAATATTGATCAAAAGCAACAATGTAAAAACATTTAAAGCAAAAATAAATAAATATTCAAAACAATTTTCAACTCAAGCTAGTAGCAACGCACAACCAAGCATAGTCACAAAACATTGGAAGTATTAATGCATGGACATGTTGTAATGCTTATGCATGAGTACCCCTCTTCACCCACACGTCACGTGCGTTTGGGGTCCCTATAGGATTAGGTACAAGAGTTAGGACTTTCAAACCTTCTAGTGAAGCTTTCCAAGCAAGTGGTGAATGCACCGATCATCTTCATCACACCGGAATCACCTTGGTCTCTTGATTGCTCAACAACCCAATTTCTTTTGTCATTTCTTGGTCCTTTTGGCCTTTGAGCACCTGAACTCTTCAATGCTTGTAACTTATGGCAATTGGGTCTGGTGTGACCTTGAAGTCCACAGTGATGACAGAAGTGTTGAGTTGTCAGACCTCTTTGTGACTTTGGGAGTGAGTTCCCTTTATCCTTAGGTTTGACCACTGATTGTTTAGGAGGTTTAGTCATAAACCGTTGGACAGTCACATCCTTCTTCTTCTCTGGCTTCACTTTCTCAGCATTTGTGGTAGCCCCCTTCGATTCTTTGGCTTTCACAAACTTCATTTTCTTGTATTTATTTTCAGCCGAACTGCTTTCTCCGGTGTATCCCAATCCACCTTTGTCGGAAAATGGTTTTTGATGAGCAAGCATTTCATCAAGCTTCTGAGAGGAGACTCGGTCTACTTTAGCATAGGCTTGAACCACCTCATGCTCAAGGAATTTGATTTTTGAATAAGCTTCGGTTAGCTCACCATTTAGCATCTCAATCTCACACTTGGCCTCCTTATGTCTTACTAGGAGACTTCTATAGTCCTCCTCTGCTTTCTTCATCTTCTTCATAGCTGCCTTGGCCACCCTTGCATACTCTCCTGACTTCTCAAGGAGTGAGTTGTAATTCTCTTGAAGACCGGCTGCATCTTCATCTTCTTCAGCATCCAATTCTTCTGCAATTCTCATGGATTCCTCATCACTATGCTCCCCAAGTTCTTGCACAAGTAAATTCAAGTCCTCCGAATACTCAACATGAGCAATAGTCATAAATGCTAAGAATTTCCCTTCTTCATTACAGCTATCCTCTGAATCAGAGCTGGAAGAATCTGAGTCACTGAGAGTGGTTGCATATGCCTTGCCCTTCGATCTTAAGTAGTTAGGACATTCCTTTTTGAAATGGCCATGTCCATTACATTCAAAACAAGTGACTCCTTGATTAGATTGGGACTCCTTCCCGTCTCTCTTTTTGAAGTACTTCTTCTCCTTTCTGGAACTTGTAAATTTCCTTTTGTCACTGTTCTTGAACTTTAGAAATTTGCAGAAATTTTTAGCAAGGTAAGCAACATCTTTCTCGACAACATCCTCATCTGATGAGTCGTGTGCTTCTACTCTTTCATTTATGGTCTTAAGAGCAAGAGATTTGCTCTTCCTTTGAGTAGGCAACGACAATTCATAAGTCTGAAGCGAGCCAACCAATTCTTGGACTTTGATATCATCAAGATCCTTGCTCTTTTCAATCTCCGTCACCTTGGCAAGGAAGCTTTCCGGCAATGACTGAAGGATCTTCCTTACTACCTTGGAATCCTCCGTTTTCTCTCCCAAATTAAACTTGCCGATGACAACTTCATTCAACTTACTATAGAAAGAATCAAAAGACTCGTCCTCACTCATTCTAAGCTCCTCAAATCGGGTGGTTAGCATCTGTAGCTTCGTGTCTTTTACTTTCTTCGTTCCCTCATACGTGGTCTCCAATATCTGCCATGCCTCTTTGGCAATGGTAATGTGAGAAATCCTGTGGAACTCATCTGGATACACACCACAAAAAATAGCGTTAAGTGCTTTGCTATTAGCATTTGACAAAGCGAGGGCTGCCTTATCCCATGTGGATTTGGCTGCCTCCGGCATTGTCCAACCTATTTCAACTGCATCCCAAACAGCCTCATCTATAGAGCACAAGCTACCATCAAAATATGGTGGAGCATTTAAAGATTGAGACCGGTCTATCTCAAACAGGGTCAAGGATCGCACTAAGGTAATTAAACCACAGCAAGTGCACCCACTCTGATACAAATTGAAAGTTCAAAATGTGTATAAAACACTATGAACAATTAGACCCCTAATTTACAAATTACCAATTCAAGCTTATTATCAAACAATATATGTGCGGAACATGAACATAAGCTAAAACAGAATTGATAAACAATCTTAACCAAATAAAATCACATCCACAGCAGAAATTAAATGGCAAAGATTAAGGAAAGAGAGATGCAAACACAAGGACAACACAGCGATGTGTTATCGAAGAGGAAACCGAAGTCCTCGGCGTAAAACCTCTCCGCCGCCCTCCAAGTGGTAAATAATCCACTAAAGAATGTAGTTGGGATACATGAACAACAGAAGACCCTCCAAGCCTAATCTACATAGTGTACCTAAGCCCTTCAAGCTCCTACTCCAACGAGGTTGCACCGAACCTATTTCTTCTTTAGCTTATCGGATTCCGCTATAGCCCATAGCATCAACCAATAACCATTGGTCCCTTCTTAACTGCTTCCCAAAGCACCAAACAGTCGTCTCACAGATATGGGTATGGTGAGAAAAGGTTTTGGTAGTGTACCTCTCAAGGATATAACAATGGAGAGGAAGAGAGTAGAGGAATTTGAAGAGTCTCTATGTAAAGATTGTGGATGAGTCAATCTTGTTTTTCTCTAGGGTTTTTCTCTCAAAATTCTCTCTGGAAGCTCTCTACATTTCGTGGGTATAAGGGGTATATATACTGGTATGTGTTTGGAATACGAAGAGTCAGTTTTTCCAAAATAGAACTGGCTGGCGACTTGGCCTTGTGATTTGATTGAGCCGTGAGTTCAAGCCGCGAGGTAACTGAACGGCCAGTCTGTACTTTTTGTCCTGTAGTGCTCCAGCTGGCATGACGCTTCAACTTCTGGCATGCTTGGCACGTGTACAACTTCTGGCGGCTTGCAAGCCGCGAGGAACCCGCGAGATCCAGTCGCGAGACCCTGCTTCTTTGCAGAATCTTGAACATTTCTTCACACTCTCTCACACACTACCCTTACATGATTCCCACCTAAATACAGGGTTACTAATTGCTAAAATACAAGCAAATTTGGCACGGAATAAAGCCAACAGACTGGTTGATTAAATTCAACCTTACAATATGTGAATACCAAACAACAAATGACAAAACATTGGATGTCCATGAATTGATTCTCACCAAAATCTTATCTATTATAGGGCTGCAACTTATCGGCCATAGCTTCAAACAATTTGATAAACTGGAATTGGTTTGTTATCCATTTATGCTTTTGACAATATTTGATTCATGATAATTATAGCTACTAAAGTTTTCTAAATTTCTATTTTAGGATTTTATAAAGTTACAAGAAAGGTTAATTTTGGAGATACCTCAAGCCAAATAGCAACAAAATTTGCTTTCGGAAGGTTTAATTGTTTTCTCTCTCTCCATGAGATATAAACATTTTTATGTATTTTCCTTCTTTTGTACAAGTTTATGACACAAGTTGTTATCCTCTAGGTAGAGGAAAGTGATGTACTTTATGGAATGTTAATTTATGGTTCAAAACTTTGGTAGTTAAGAGGACTAGAAAAACTTTATTTTATTTTTTGTCTGCAATATTATAGATCCATATTTCAAAATTTCTTTTCCTTAAATCAATGGTTGTGTTGTAATTCTTAACTAAATTATTTGACCCATGAAATTTATGACTATTTATGTTTTCTATGTTGGTGTTTTAGCTTTGCTTGAACTTGCAAGAAGCATAATTTCAGAGATATCTGAAGGCTTGAGCCAAGGGTTTGCATCTAAAAGATATAATTTTTTTTTCCTCCCTGTGGGATCTAAATGATCACATAATAACTTTTAAAGTGGAATATAGACTTCACAAGTCTATTTGCTCAGTGCTATATACCTTAAGTGAACAAATATTGGTTGCCTTAGTATAAATTTTAAGTCGAAAAGAAAAAAGGTATTCTGCATATGCGTAATAAATTAGATAGTTAATTTTCTATTATATATATGAGGAAATAATCTCATTTTAATATATTTATATATATATATATATATTTCTTTTTTTCTTTTTTTGGAACTTAATGTTTAATGTTACAAACTTCTTCATTTCTACCAAAGCCCCCCAACTCCTTAAAGTCTGCAACAGTTTCTATTCATATGAATTAAATATTCTATACACTATCTAAAAAAGAATTTTTGAGCCCATTAATGATGATTATCATTTCTTAAGCATTCATTTATATATGTCAAATTTTGAGAATAGTATAAATTATTAAGTAATCAAATTTAGACAAGCAAATTAAACCAATTCCATTTCTTATGAAGTTAGTTCATTTTTTTTATAATGGCAGATTATTACTTTCTTCAGTATCTCAATACTATGAACTTTGTTTTTCCTCCCCTTTTTTTTATAATGGCAGATTATTATTTTCTTTAGTGTCTCAATACTATGAACTTTGGTTTTTTCCCCTTTTTTTCTTAATTCCATTCAAAGTTTTAGAAGAGATGCTTGAATCAAATGTGTTTGATTGGGTTTTACAGATTTTTGTAGATTAGCTTTGATTTTGGGAATATAAAAATTTTCTCACTATTAACGTGCAGGTTTAAAAAAAAAGAGATAAGATTTTGGAAGGAGAATGCTTGAGTCAAAAGATTGTCATAGCATTGAGCAACAGTGATAGCTATTGTGGTTGCTATAGTCTTCTGTGTAAATTAAATGCCTAGAACATAGATAAATGTGGCAATAGTATTTATTGAATAGTGTATGATCAACAAGATACATTAGAGGAAAAAGTGGATTTGTGTAGTGAGGCTGATTTACAATTTAATATGAAGTTGTATGTAAAATTGAATTTGGATTTTGGCTTTGAGCCAGTAAAAATACAAAGATTGCCATTGTCTTTGCAAATAGTTTTTTCATTGTCTTTAATGTTGCTTTAGTTTTCAGCATTACTTTCTTCAAAAAATACTATTTTTTTTTCCTTTGTCAATCTCTTTTTTTTCTTTTTAGCCTTTTCTTGGTGGGCAAATTAGTCTCTCATTGTAAGGAAACTAAACAATTGTATCAATTATTGCATATTAATGAACTTTGCATATAGGTCAAATAAAAATACAAATTAAAATCTCCAAAATTTGCATATAGGTCATGGGAATTTTAAGAAAATAAATAAAAGAACTAATTAGCATTTTAATCAAAATTGTAAGCAACTTAGCATCAAAACACATAGATTTAAGAAATAAAAAAGTATTCTAGCATGAGTTAGAAGTCCTATTTATTTACTTGAAGTTGCCACCTTAGATTAATGTATATAATACATTAGGCTTTATTGATGAAAGCATTTTGCTTCTGCAAGAACAATTTATTCTATTTACATGGTGGGTTTTTTTTTTTTTTAGTTAATGCAAATTATGACCATTATGGTGTTCAATCTATGCATTAACATTAACATTATTTTATATTTGTTTGTTGAATATTCAATTTTTTATCATAATCGTACAAATTGTAAAAAGAAACAAAAAGGATAGACACAATTTATAAGTATCATCTTCAAGACATGTACACAATTTCACACTATCTATCATTTAAGAAGCATCGCAAGTAGCCACCAAAAAAAAAAAAAAAAAGTAACAATAGTTACTTGACTTTAATTTCTGCAACTTCTGGAATGTCTAGATTGACATACAGCTTTGTTGCAAAAGTGGATGATAGTTGATAGTCACCTACAAAAAAGTTGTAAAAATTTATAAGGATTGATGATGCCGTAAAAATCACCAGTGAGTTACACAGTCTTCGTATGCCCGAAAGAAAACCTGCACAATGAAAAGAGAAGACCTAGCAAAGAGCACCGGTGTGGTGCTGGCCGAATACCCTCTGATGGTCAAATTAGAACTATTCTCACAACTTTAGAGTGCTAGAGATGGTAAATTATGCGTACCTTGATTTATGAGGGTATTGAGGCTTTTATAGTAACAGAAGGTAGAACTATCTTCCTTGGTGTAGAAGTCTTTTCCTTATAGGAATCCTCTTGAATAGTCCAAAACGTAATGGACAAGACATTACCTTATAAAGAAGATCTTCGAGTATGCGTGTCTTCCGTAATCCTCTTTGTGCTAGGATTCCATTTACCTTAGGATTCTGTGGTGGCTAAGCGTGTGTCGCAAGTATTTCCATTTAGGGTTTTTGGCTACCACGTGGGTGCTTGATCCATCCCTCTTTCATCCTTCCCTTTTGCACGCCGTCAGGCCCATTTACAAAAGGATCCGTCAACCTATATTTTTTCCTCTTTAGTTGCCCCCTCACCTCATGGGTCTGTCATCTTTCAGCGAAAGGACCCATGGGGTGACGGTTTAAAATTAAGGGGATGAAGGTTTAAAATTAAGGGGATGACGGTTTAAAGGACTGTGGGGCGATGGATTCAATACAGACTCCGTCGTCTGGAAATCATTTATCACACATGACACGTGTCGTTCTTTCATTAGGTATTGTCCTGGATCGAAGCGTCGCCTCGTCTCCCATGCACTTCCTCTATAAATATCACACTTTCCCCTTCTCATTTCTCTACTTTCTGCTGAAATACTCTGTCAGAGCGCCTCCGTCACCCTTGTTAGAGACCACTCCTTTCCGTATCTGAATCCGTCATCAACGCCCTTCTTCCATTCACTTCGTTAGGTAAGTATTTTCTTTCTGCGTCTCTTTTTACTTCAGATATAATTTTTTATTTTCTAGACTTTATAGCCCCGTCACCCCTTCTAGACCCGTCAGAGTCTTAGGCTTTGTCCTCACGTGTAGGCAATGTCTAGTGCGTCAAGTAACCAGTCAGTTGTTCGTGACAGGGCGAATTACGAGGAAGTATACCCGTCAAGTCATAAAGACCAAGAGAGTCCAAGCGAAGAGAGGAGTCCGTCCACCTCTTCCTCGTCCTCAACAGATGAGGATATGGAGATGGCTGACCCCGAGGAGGGTTCTGATGTCATCGAGGAACAACCAATTAAGTCCGTCACAGGTGCTGATGGACTTAGGGAGTTCATCATGCTACTGGAGTGGACGGTGAATTATTTTACTTCCACCATCAAGGAGAGACACTTTAACACTCTTAGGGAAAATTACCAAATTCCAGATTACATTCCCATCCGTCTGCCCTATAAGTAAGAAAAATGCTATTATGAAGGTGTCGAGGTGTATGAATAGATGCTGAAGGCAGGACTTAGGTTTCCATTAAGCTCCCTTCACCGTTAGCTTCTCAAATACCTTGGCCTGTCCATTAACTAAGTATCCCCTAACGCTTGGAGGGTCTTCATAGCAATGGAGGTCCTATATGGTGCTATGTCAGACGGTGTTAGGAGACTGACGGTGCGGGAATTCCTTCACTGCTACCGTCCAGATGAAATAGACAAATCGCGGGAGATATATAGTTTTGTGCCAAGGAGTCCGTTGTTGAAGATTATATTTGAAGATTATATTCCTTCACTGGAAGAGCCGTTATTTCTTCCTAGAGGGTGACGGGTGGATGTGTCGTCCAAGGGACACTGAACAGATGCCCATCGACACGACCTGGGGCATATTGCCTCCGTCCAGTATGTACCCATTCCTAGTGCGTAAACCTTTTTTACATAACCGTTCAGTTTATTATAATTTCTTCAAACCTTTAACCGTCTTCTTTTTTGCAGTTTAACGGCATCTACAAGTTGATCTTGAGGAATTCAGTTTTCTTGAGAAATTTTTTAATAAAACCAAGTCGGAGGAAAGGACTTGGGCTAAACTAGTCACACTTGATACCATCCACTAGTATTGTGACGGACCTGCACCAACACCAACAGCCAACAAATACAACGCCAGAATTCGCCAACGTAAGTCCGTCGTCCTCATCTTGTTTGATGGTTGCGGTTTTGATTTTCATTTTAGTAATTAACTTCATCCGTCCACCTCTTCAGAGATGGACGACACTAAGAGGAGAGCAATGATAAAGGCACAGGCTGCCAAGAAAAAGGAGACCGGCGAGGCGGATCCCAAGGGGACAGGCTCAAGCAATCCGTCCTTAAAAAGAAGGCCACCGTCCAAAATGGACCGTCCTCCCAAGAAGCCCAAGGTCCCTTTGGAGACCGTCGTAGGGCTAATGGCTGAGGGTGCAAAGACGGTCACCCTGGTGAAGCATGGGGCTAGCAAAGGCCTTATGATGGCCCCGTCCACTAACCAGTTGAAGCCACCCGTCCTTCTCCGAGAAGATTCCAAATATGCCTTGGAGCAGCTTTCGTCTATCACAACGTCGGAGGAATATGAGGACCTAGGCAACCACTCCACGGAGGCAATGGGGGAGACGGGGCTTTTTGCGATCGCTCAAGTAATGATGCCCGTCGACTTTTCGTCTGTCCTCTATGCTTGTCTTTCCATTTAACCCCCCTTTTTTGCGTTTCAGGCCATGATCATGATGAAAGTGCTGATGGGACGGTGTTTTAACCATGAGACATCCTTGGAGCGTGTACAGAAAAAGGCAGAGCAAACGGAAGATGAATTGAGATAGCTCAAAGCCTGGAAATCCAAAATGGAGAAAAAATTTGATCTTTCAGAGAAGGTGAGGAAGGAGCTCGAGCAGAGGACGGAGGAGGCGAAGAAGGCTCTTGAGGAGAAAGATAAGGAGGTCCAGGAGCTGAAGGATCAGCTTCGTCAAGCTAAGGATGTTGCGATCCTTGAATACCGCGACTTCGACGCCCTTCTGTCCGAGCTGGGTGAATCCTTTCTGGAGGGTTTTGATGACGCTCTCCGTCAAGTCAAGAAAGCTTACCCAGACTTGGATGTTTCCAATATTAAAGTTGAAGACCAAGGTCAAGCCTCCGTCATGCCTGTCGACTCAGAGGACACCGAGGATCTTTTTGCTGATGAAGCACCCCAAGCCGACGAAGAGTCAGCCCAGGCATAGAGCACTCAATGACAAGTTGAACCTACAAAGGATGATACCCGTCAGCCAGAGTAGGAGAAAGTGGCCGCCGTTCAAGAGTAGTGTTGAACATGCAAAGGATTTTTTTTTTTTTTTTTTTTTTTTTGCAAATTGGGAGAACTATCTTTTTTATCCGTCATGTATGAACAATTGCCCTTCAAGGGTTTTATATTTTTATCTTTCAATAATGTTTATCTTGCTTTGTGGCTTATTCCGTAGTTTTTATGCGACGGACCCGTCTTATTTGACTTTCTATGTTACTGGTTTGATTTAAGCCTTTGTGATACATCCAGTTTGTGGACTTTGTACCCGTCCACTCTTTGGATTTACAATTTTCATCTACTTGGGATAATCCGTCCAGTTTGTGGACTTTAGTTTATGTCCGTCCACTTTGTTGGACTTATAATTTTCATTATCGTGGGATGATCCGTCCAGTTTATGGACTTTATGCCCGTCCACTTTTGGACTGAGAATTATCATCCTCCTGGGATGATCCGTCCAATTTGTGGACTTATGTTTTTCATCATTTTTGGATGATCCGTCCACTTTGTAGACTTATGTTTTTTATCCTTCTCGGATGATCCGTCCAGTTAGTGGATTGAATGTTTTTCATCCTTCTTGGATGATCCGTCCAGTTGATGGACTTTATGCCCGTCCACTTTTGGACTGAGAATTGTAAAAGAATATGTAAATAAATAAACTAACTCTTTGGTAAGTTAAAATCGTCCATTCCTATCTTGGAGTGTTTGGATGGACTTTATGCCCGTCCACTTTTGGACTGAGAATTGTCATCCTCCTAGGATGATCCGTCCAATTTGTGGACTTATGTTTTTCATCATTTTTGGATGATCCGTCCAGTTAGTGGACTGAAGGCCTGTCCACTTTTGGACTGTGAATTGTCATCCTCTTGGAATGATCCGTCCAATTTGTGGACTTATGTTTTTCATCCTTTTTTGGATGATCCGTCCAGTTAGTGGACTGTAGTTTTTACCCATCCCCTTTTTGGACTAAATACTCAGGTAGAAAAACATAGTTGTGTCTGAATATTCCTCTTATTAATTAAAAAACATGCATTTGTAGAAAAGTACCTGCCCCCTTGGGCTAAAAAGGTACTACATAAAGTATTATAGCATAAAATTGTCTAAGTAAAAGTAATTGTAGTAAAATTAAATAAACTGGGAAACTGGGGGTCGTGTTGTTCTTCATATTATCTCTACTGATAGTATTTCCGTAGGTGCTCCGTGTTCCATGGGTGTTGTAGCTTTCGCTTGTCCAGCATCTCGAGGTGGTAGGTACCCTTCCTCTGCCATGATACGATCCTGTAGGGTCCTTCCCAGTTAGGGCCGAGCTTTCCTTGCGAGGGATCTTTAGTTGCGCCCATTACCTTTCGTAGCACAAGATCTCCAACCTGAAAGTCCCTATGCCTGACATTGGAGTTGTAGTGTTTCACCATGAGGTTCTGATACTGCGCCATCCTCTGCTCTGCTGTCGTTCAGACTTCATCCACTAGGTCCAGCTGAAGTCGCATGGCCTCTTCGTTCTTATCCTCGTCGTAGTTCTCCACCCGATATGTTGTGAGCCCTACTTCTGCTAGGATAACAGCGACACATCCGTATGCTAGTCGAAACGGCGTTTCTCCAGTTGGTGTTCTTGCTGTGGTTCGGTATGCCCACAGAACGCTTGGTAGCTCATCCGGCCAGATACCCTTTGCCTCCTTGAGCCGTGTCTTGATGATCTTGAGCAAGGATCGGTTTGTGACTTCAACTTGCCCATTGGCTTGTGGGTGTGCGGGCGACGAGTAGTGATTCTTGATGCCTAGCTCCGAGCAGAAGTCCCTGAATGCGCTGTTGTCGAATTGCTTCCCGTTGTCGGAGACGAGCACTCTGGGTATCCCATACCTACAGATGATATTCTTCCATACAAAACTTCGAATGTTCTTCTCCGTGATAGTGGCTAAGGCTTCTGCTTCCACCCACTTGGTGAAGTAGTCGATACCAACTACCAGAAATTTTAGCTGTCTGACTGCTGTCGGGAAGGGGCCCATGATATCTAGTCCCCATTGGGCGAATGGCCAAAGGGCCGTCATGGAAGTCAGCTCTTCGGACAGTTGCCTGATGAAATTACTGAACCTTTGACACTTGTCGCAGGCCTTGACATAAGTTTATGCGTCCTTCAGCATTGTTGGCCAATAGTATCCTGCTCGGATCAACTTGTGCACTAATGACCGCACACCCGAGTGGTTTCCACAGATACCCTTTTGGACTTCTCTCATTACATAATCTGCCTCCTCGTGTTTTAAACATCTCAGGTACGGTCGAGAGAATCCTCTTTTGTATAAGACATCTTTTATCAGTACAAATCGTGATGCTTGGACCTTCAGCTTCCTGGCGGCTTCTTTCTCGTCTGGTAACACGCCAGTCCTTAGGTATGATATTAATGGCGTAGTCCAATTGCTTGTAGAATCTACTTCCTGCACATTTTTTCCGTCATCAATAAGTGAGGAGACTTGAACAAATAACAATCCCTGTATGGGGACAAGTATAAATTCTGCTGAGGCAGCTTTTGCTAGACGGTCGGCACATTCGTTTTCCTCCCTTGGAATTTGAACGAATCTGACTTCGAGGCTGCTGATTCGATTCTTCATCTCCTCCAAATACCTCTTCATCCTTTCGTTCTTGCACTCGTGGCCGCCATTAATCTGACTTATTACCACCTGGGAGTCGCAATGTACGACCACGTTTTCAGCACCTGCTGCCTTTCCAAGATCTAGCCCCGTCACCAATGCTTCATACTCGGCCTCATTATTGGTCATGGGGAAATATAGTCGGATCATGCACTCGATCTTATCCCCCTCCGGGATTTGGATCACCACACCGGCCCCTCTTGCTCGTTTGTTTGAAGATCCGTCCGTATGGATGCTCCACTGTGTGATGTTTTCTGCCCCCTTGTCTTCTGACCTGGCAAACTCGGCGATGAAGTCAGCCACAACCTGACCTTTTATCACTGTTCGTGGGCGGTACTGTATATCAAATTCACTCAGCTCTACTGCCCATAAGGCCATCCGTCCAGCAGCCTCAGGGCTACTCATGGCTCTTCTCAGGGGCTGATCTGTTAAGACTTTGATGGTATGTGCCTGGAAGTACGGCTTCAGTTTTCGTGCCACATTTACTAATGCGAAGGCCAATTTCTCCATTTGGGGGTATCTCTCTTCTGCTCCTCGGAATGCTCGGCTTATAAAGTAGACGGGTCTTTGGGATCCATCTTCTTCTTTTACCAAGGCCGCGTTGACCGCTACTTGCGAAATTGCTAAGTAGAGGTAGAGTTCTTCCCCTGGTTTGGACGGGCTGAGCAATGGGGGAGATGAAAGGTACTTTTTCAAATCTTCAAAGGCTTTCTAGCATTCGTCCGTCCACTCGAATGATTTTCTCAGAGTGCGAAAGAAGGGTAGGCATTTGTCCGTCGCTTTCGAGACAAACCTGTTCAGGGCCGCGACTTTGCCATTCAAGCTTTGCACCTCTTTGACCGTCTTTGGTGGTTGTAAATCCATTATGGCTCGTATCTTCTTCGAGTTAACCTCTATTCCTCTTTGGGATACCATGAAGCCCAAGAATTTCCCCGCCGTTACTTCGAATGCGCATTTGTTTGGATTCAACTTCATGTTATATGACTAAAGTGTGTCGAAGGTCTCCCGAAGGTTGTCTAGGTGATCATGTTCGCGCAGGCTTTTCACCAACATGTCATCAACATAAACTTGTACGTTCCTCCCAATCTGGTGCGCGAACATTTTGTTTATCAATCTCTGGTACATTGCTCCCGCGTTCTTGAGCCCAAATGGCATCACTTTGTAGCAAAAGAGCCCTTGGCTAGTGACGAAGGAGGTTTTTTCTTGATCTGCCTCCTCCATCTTGATTTGATTGTAGCCCGAAAACGCATCCATGAAGCTCAGGAGCTGGTGTCTTGCCGTCGAGTCTACCAAGGTATCTATCCAAGAGAGTGGGTAGCTGTCCTTCGGGCAAGCTTTGTTGAGGTTTGTGAAATCGACACACATTCGCCACTTTCCATTAGATTTCTTGACCATTACTACGTTTGCTAACCAGTCAGGGTAGTATACTTCTCGAATGAAACCTGCTTCCAGTAGCTTCTTGACTTCTTCTGCTATTGCTTTGTCTCGCTCCTGAGCGAACACTTGTTTCTTCTGTCGTATTAGAGGGAATGAGGGCGACACGTTCAACCTGTGAACTATGATGGAGGGGTCAATCCCCGCCATGTTCTCGTGACTCCAGGCGAACACGTCTTAATTATCCCTTAGGAATGCTGTGAGGGCTTGACACATTGGCTGGCTGGCCAACGTCCCCACTCTAGTCGTCCGTTCAGGTCTTGATTCGTCAAGGGTTACCTTTTCTAGATCTTCAACTGGTTCTGCTATGGTTCGTTACTCTTCTATGCATATGGTCTGCTGGTGATCTTCCATCTCTAGCATGGCAATGTAGCACTCGCGCGCGGCCACCTAATTCCCTGGTAACTTGCCGACCCCATAATCCGTAGGGAACTTGATCATTAGGTGGTATTTTGATGTTACAGCCTTCCACGAGTTTAGAGTGGGTCGTCTGAGAATGGCATTGTAGGCGGACGAGCAATCGACCACGAGGGATGTCACATCCTTAGTGACCTGCTAAGGGTAATCGCCTACTGTTACCGTAAGCGTGACGACACCCAATGGGAATACCCTTGTACCTCCAAAGCCAACTAGCGGAGCATTCGTCGGTAACAACCGTTCTCTATCAATCATCATCTGCTGGAATGCTGGCTAATATAGGATGTCTGCCGAGCTCCCGTTGTCAACCAGGACCTGGTGTATGTTGTAGTCCCCTACCTGTAGGCTGACTACAAGTGCGTCGTCATGCGGGTGGTGAAGTCTGCGAGCATCTTCTTCTGAAAACCTGATGACGGGGTTATCAATCCGCGCCATCTTAGGCATGGAGCCTGTAAGTTGGACGTTATGGACCATTCTGAAGTAAGTTTTGTTTGCTTTCTTGGAAGATCCTGCAGCAGTCATGCCCCCTACGATCATTCTTATATCTCCTATGGGTGGTCTAGGGCGCTCGTTTTCCCGTCGCGGGGTCGGCTCTTGGGGCAGATCGGTTCTTTCCTTGCTAACGAACCTCTGTAGCTTCCCCTGTCTTATGAAAGCCTCTATCTGTTGTTTTAGATCATAGCGGTCAGTTGTGTCATGTTCGTGGTCACAGTGAAAGCGGCAGTACTTGTTCCTTGACCTCTTACTGGGATCTCCTTTCAGCTTGTCAGGGAACGTCAAGGCTCTTTCGCCTTTGATCTGCATCAAAACCTGGTCTATCGGGGCGGTTAATGGAGTGAAGCTTGTGAACCTCCCAGTGGGTGGTTTGGAGCGCCTACCGTCCCGTCGTTCCCCGGTTCTTGGCATCTTTCGCCCCCTATCCTGCCGTGTATCCTCATGTCTTTCCCTCTTTCTAGACCTCTCCTCGCGTGCCAGCAACGCATCCTCCGCGTTCGTGTATTTAGTGGCCCTATAAAGCCCATCCGACATTGTCTTTGGGTCGTTCTTATATAGCGAAAATAGGAACTTACCCTTCCGTAAGCCATTAGTGAATGCTGCTACGAGTATCTGATCATCTGCTTCATCAATCGAGAGGGCTTCCTTGTTGAAACGGGTTATGTAGGACCTCAGCGTCTCGTCCTCTCGCTGCTTGATGTTCATCAGGCATGCAGTAGACTTCTTGTACCTGTGTCCTCCAATGAAGTGCGAAGTGAACTGGGCACTTAGTTCCTTGAAAGTACTGATGGAATTGGGCATTAGTCAGCTGAACCAAATCCTCGCGACTCCCTTCAGCGTCGTAAGGAAGGCCCTACACATGATCTTATCCACTACCCCTTGAAGGTGCATCAAGGTTTTGAAGGTTTCTAGGTGATCTAGAGGGTCCTTAGCTCCGTCGTAGCTGTCGATCTGTGGCATGCAAAACTTATGTGGTAGAGGGAAGGAGTTGACGGCAGCAGTGAACAGCGAGTCGGTGCGATTGACTAGATCGTCAAGGTCACTGGACACTCGTCCCTTGAGGGCGTTCATCATAACCTCCATCTGCTCCTTTATTACCTGCATCTCCGTGGCAACGTGTGGTGGAGTTGCATCCATGAGGGATGGCATGCTCAAATTTTGTCGCTCTGGTCTGCTTGGAGCATTACTGCCTTCTGGCCCCTCTCGTTCTCTCCTATCGGCGCTGGTTCCTTCTTGGTCCTGTTCTTGAGTGCCGTGACCTGCATTTTTTAGGCGTAACTGCTCCTCCAGATTGTGGTTCTCCTTAGTGATGCGCTCCACGGCAACGGCTAAGGTCTGAACCTGCCTCTCGAGGGCCGCTACGCGAGTTTCATCTCCCTGAACGTTGTTCGTGGTTGCCATCGAGCGAGTCAGCACCATGCAACTCTTTTGTCTGGGAAGCTTTTGTTATGGCTTACGAATCAAAAAACGATTTCGAAAAAGTTCCCCACAGACGACGCCAACTGATGATGCCGTAAAAATCACCAGTGAGTTACACAGTTTTCGTACGCCCGAAAGAAAACCTGAACAATGAAAAGAGAAGACCTAGCAGAGAGCACCGATGTGGTGCCGGCCGAATACCCTCCGAAGGTCAAATTAGAACTATTCTCACAACTCTAGAGTGCTAGAAATGGTAAATTATGCGTACCTTGATTTATGAGGGTATTGGGGCTTTTATAGTAGTAGAAGGTAGAACTCTCTTCCTTGGTGTAGAAGTCTTTTCCTTATAGGAATCCTCTTGAATAGTCCAAAACGTAATGGACAAGACATTACCTTATAAAGAAGATCTTTTAGTATGCGTGTCTTCCGGAATCCTCTTTGTGCTAGGATTCCATTTACCTTAGGATTCTGTGGTGGCTAAGCGTGTGTCGCAAGTATTTCCATATAGGGTTTTTGGCTACCACGTGGGTGCTTGATCCATCCCTCTTTCATCCATCCCTTTTGCACGCGTTGGGCCCGCCTGTTATTGGCCCACGGATTTGGACCCGCCAGGCCCATTTACAGAAGGATCCGTCAACCTATATTTTTTCCTCTTCAAGGATTATTGATACATAAACGTTATGTACTTGATAAATGGTTCAGTCAATCATTACCTTTGTAAGTTTTCACAATAGTTGAAGTGACTATTGCAATGAATGACCCTCTATTTGTTTTGTAGAAATCATCATCAACAATGAATTTTTCTTCCAACTGCATCTTGATGAATATAATTTGAAATATGGAAGAGAAAATTACACCGTCTCGAAGATTTTGGAGACGGAGATCTCACATAAAGTTGAAGGACATCAGGTAATAATAAAGTTGAAGTCTATTTCCATTATTTATATCACACCTAAGCACCATAGGATTCATAACTACTCTTTACATGGTATTTCCAGTATGCTTTATATACTGTTCATTGAAATTGAAGCATACACACTTCACCTTGCTTGCTATATGATTTAAAATTTTGTATGATACCATGAAAGGCAGTATAGTACACAATGAAAGCACTCTAAATTTTAAGCAACAAGCATATATTCTTCCATTTTTTTCAAACTCCATTTAATAAAAGTGCAAATTTTTGTAGGATACAATAGAGGAAATTGTAAGGAAATCAAGGAAAGACAAGTCCATTGCTAGTCAAAAAATAGAAATAGGACAAACATCTGTTGAGAGACCTCAATTAACTGCCGCTATAACTACAGAAGATGAAAAAACTAATGATAAAAGTATGCCGCTCCAAATGCTTCAAAAACGTCAAAAGGGTACTAAGCAGATTGCATCAAAGAAGAAAAAAAATTTGAAGTCTAATGTCTCAATGTATTTTATAAATAACATACTCTTACAAGCAAGGCAAACAAATGGACGTAATACATTACCCTATGAATTTTAATGTATTTCATTGTATTGTTAAGGTTTTTTTTTTTTTTTTTTTAAAGAAGAGTAAACTAAATGTATTGTTAAGTTATTGTATGTCATTTTCTTTGTACATATTGCCATGAATTTTTCTGGAAAATTACATTGTAAATAAAGCTGGATTATTTCTTCAATTAGAAGTAAAAATGAATTGCTTTGCTGGGAAATTCCATTGTAAATAAAGCTGGATTGCTTCTTCAAGATTGTTGGCTTTTGTAAGTTGGGTCCATCAAATTAACAAATCTGATTTATTTTTTCCATTAATCCTTCTTTTGCTGATATGGATTACCTCCACTTTTTGATGATTCTGAATCACATTATGTGACTAAGATTGGTTTGAAAATGTTGCTGATAAAAGGGGTTGGTATGTTACTAGGGATAAAGTTTAAAATTTCATTGATAGTATTCCCCCTCCCCCTCTGGTATTGACAAAGAACAAAAAATTAAAAAACAAAAACAAAATGATGATTATCAAATTAACACAGTCATAGACTATTATTTTCAAATAAAGCATATGGGCCAACATCAAAATGAAGATTATCTATTATGTGACTAATTAGTGAAGGTGAGAGAAGAGTACAAAAAATTAAAATGAAAACTTACTAGGAAATAAAAGAGGAGCCAATTTTGGCATTTAAGGGCCTTGACAGCCCTTCTCTTTTTCTTATGTTCTTTGCACAACTTTTCTTTTTGTATATTTCTTTCTCTTTCTCTGCTTACTTTCCCTTTTTTTTTTATAGCTAATTTTTTTTTTTGGCTAAATTTTAGTTGACTGTAGGTTTTATTGGGTTTGGGTTGGTATATATCCGATAGGAATTGACATGTCACATATACATCTATTTTATAGAAAGGATTTGATAATCAATATATTGGTTGGCTTTAGATTTGCAATTTATAAATAATGTCATGTTACATTATTGGATGACATTTTTCAAAAAAAAGTAGGTGAAGTATATTGAGCTAAGTGTAAATTTGTGTTTGAAAATATTTAAAAGTCAAAAAACTATATAAGTTTTGATTGTCTTCTAATACGTAAAATGATCCCGCGCATTGCGTGGGTTAAATACTAGTATGTAATTATATATAGAGAGAAGGGCTGACGCACAACATATTACCTAACGTTAACACCGTGCTCTTGGTGACACAGAATTCTTAAAATGTACTAGTATTCCTACGGTTGAATAACAAAGAATTTGATCAACTTTTCTTACGCGGTACACTCTAAAGTTTGGGAGTGAACACCGTGCTCTTGGTGACACAGAATTCTTAAAATGTACTAGTCACAAATCCGTGGAAAGCTAACAATAATAGATCTAAAGAAACACTATCTTTGTTAAAATAAAAATAAAAAATTTATTGAATGTCGAAAATTTTTTATTGAGAGATTTGTTTTGCAAAGTACATTAGGATAAAATTGGTCAAAATTTGCTTCAATTATTATATTATTATAGCCAATTTTTGTATAGTATTATTTTTATATGATTTCAACAAGGACAAATTCATTTATTATACATGAAAACACGTTTAAGACCTATATATGCCAAGGAGAGGGAGGGTGCATAAACCCAGCATAGGAAATACCTTCCCCTCGTTATGGTCTCTACCTTTTATATATATATATATTAGCAGTAAACTCACGCGATGTGTGAGAATATATATATAAATATTATGTAATTGGATATAATATATAAAAAGTAATAATTACTTCAAGTATTGTATATTTTTTTCTAAAAGATTTCTACAAATATATTATTATATTATATTTTTTATGTTTGATTAATATTTTTTTAAAAGGTAAACCATATTCTTCTAACTTCTGTTGTAATGTGTTATATTTGTATAATAAACAATTAAACTTTATAAGTTTCAAATTTATTATTCAAATTTCTCATCTCTTAAGGAATAAGGAGATTATCATAATAATCAAAACACATCATAAAATTACAATGTTATCTTAACCAAACTTATAATGAAACGAAAGGAATGAAAGATGGCATTTATTGTTGCTACACTTCAGCTTATATATATATAAATATATATATATATATATATATATATACTTGTAATGACTTGCTCAATAGTTTGTCTCTAAAGACGATGAGGTTCTAATGTTGTAATGATCACTTGCTTAATAGTTTGTCTCTAAAGAGGACGAGGTTCTAATGTTGCCGAGCGCAAAAGCCCTACTCCCTACATGTTTTTTCCATATCTTGTATGAAATTGGACTCAATGATACAACTAATACATTCAGGGTTCTCCTATCCAAAGTTGTCAAAATTGGGATCCTACGTAGGATCGTTGAAGGTAGGTGGAATCGTAGATCGTAGAATTAGATCGTGAATCGTAAGATCCTACATATTTTCAGATTTAAAGCAAAAAACACATTGATAATGGCTTTGTATGTTGAATAATCACGTAAATTATAAATTCATCCATAAAAAAGCTTAGATTTGCTTCATATGATGTAATTTGCATGTCATATATCGCTAAGTCTATACTAATGAAACAAATAATATTTAAGTTTTGATCTAATGTATCTAAAAAGTCCAATAAATGTTTAATTAACAACCAAATATCAAAATATTTATCAAAACATATGGAAAATATTTTCCAAGTTCTAAATTCCAAGTTTGAAATCCATAATAAGTTAGCAAATGGGAAGTAGCTAACTACAATATAAAATCTAAAAGTAAGATGAATATTAAGGTGAAGTGAACATTTAATTATTCTCATTTTAAGGTTCTTATAACCACCATCCTAAATTCTTAATCATCATCATCCATTTCATCATCTATATAGACATTATATATTTGTATACTAGAGTTGCAAAAGACATCAAGATACAATTTTACACTCAACTATTCAAGTTATACCACTCAACAACAATTAAAGAGCATGCTCAAAAAAATTGATCAATCAATATGCAGATACAAGCATAACTGATAAAATTATATATATATATATATAAAATATTATAGTAATATTATAACACAAATTAGTATATTGATTAAACAAATTTAACAACATTATAGCTTAAAAGGTAGCAAAGCCAACATCAAATTCTTCATTTAGAAATGATGAAGCATTCCTTCATTTTGATTACAAGTAAACTAGAAACTAGAAAACATTTGCTTAGGTTAACATAATTTTATAAAATAAAATAAAAAAAGTCATACCAACACAACATAAAAAAGTAAGAACCCTTAAAATTTCATCTAAACAAAAAATTTATCCTAAAAAAAAAAAAAACCAAAAATTTATGTTTTGGTACAATTGATAGGATTCCATACAATCCTACGTACAATCCTGCGTACGATCCTATCATTTTTACAATCCTAGTACGATCCTAAACGTTTTGGTGAGGTGGGATTATAAAATCGTGCAATTCTATGATCTAGATCGCGATTTTAACAACCATGCTCCTATCAAAAAATATAAATAAATAAATAAATAAAGGGTTCTTGTTTAGTTCCCATAAAGAATCAAGCTACACAAGTTCAAACATGCAGCTCAGGTCTAATGTTTGAGGGCAAAGAGATCTCTTCAATTCCTCCATATGTTATGGGTATAAGTACATGGAAAGGTGCACCGGATGATTCACTTTACATACACTCCAATACCTTCCTCCCCATCCTCTTTACCTGCACACTGGTACTCTTGCTTGCTTGATATGAGAGAATCTCTAGCTAGCTAATTAGCTCCCCAAGTTGATAAATGGGAAATGAAAGACTATGACAGAAAACAGAATATATATATATATATATATATATATATTTATATATATATATATATATATTTGGCTTCCTGAATCAAGAAACCAAATTTAAGCAATGCAAGCTTTGTTAGGAGCATAATGGTGTTCAGTCTATTGATGCTTGCAAACATGGATTTTATATTGATACAGGTGTAATGATCTTTTGCACAATTTCTTCTCTATTTTTCGCAATCATAAGATCTAGAAATTAGGGTAAATTCCTAACTGAATTTAGTTTCCCCAATTAACTTCAGCCATGTGACTACATCGACCAATAAACCACATTAAATTTATTGTCATAAGGAGAAGATAATATCATCTGAGCTACAATTGTCAATATAGTCACATGGTTGAATTTAATTGGAGAACCTAACCCTATGTTTGAATATTCCAGCCACCTCCCATCTCCTCTCCCTCCATTCCAAATATACCATTAGACACTGCAAATGACACATGCATGCCAGTATCTAAGTTTTGCACTAAAAACAGCAGTTCCTGTGGTTGATTCAACGAAGATTTGAACCTCGCCAGGAGTCCTGGAATAATTGGTATGTTCGGTAGGAGGTAAGTTTTTTTAGACATTTAGTAGCCAGTAATTGATTTGCAATTATATTTTAGATCTTGAAATAGTCCCCTACCCTTACTGCAAACACTGGAACACCAGCCTATCTGGTTAATTTGATTCAGTTGTTTGGTTATATATATATATATATAAAGAATAGTCGTTTGGTTAATATTGATCCAGCCTTCATGTAATCATCCATCTTGAATTTCCTTATAAATAGACTTAACTTTCCTTTTTAATTTCCTCTCATTTTATGTTCTATGTTCAGATGTTCTCATTAAAATTTCAAATTCTTAACCCTGTCCATCCCACCCAAAATGAAAGGTCCCCCCACCCCAATACATAATATATAAAGAAAGCAAAGAGAGAGTGAACACTTGATACTTCAGAGTACATCAGAGTCTACTAACTCTGATTTTCTCCGAAAGGAAAGAGTAGCATGGAATGATTTTGAACAACATTTTATCAAGCAAATTTGTTATATATTTCAAGTAGAGATCAAGTGTAAGCAAAATAGAAAGGGAATAGACAAAGAAGCACAAAATATCCTTCGGACCAAAATTAGTTTCACTTTAACATATATTGAGTATTACCAATAAATATCCTCACCTCATTAAGCAGCCTTCAGAAGGGAACATTGTTTTCAC
The DNA here is from genome assembly GCA_030021035.2 of Notholithocarpus densiflorus. Classification (NCBI taxonomy): domain Eukaryota; kingdom Viridiplantae; phylum Streptophyta; class Magnoliopsida; order Fagales; family Fagaceae; genus Notholithocarpus; species Notholithocarpus densiflorus. The sequence goes on from JARYZH020000346.1 coordinate 73,467, forward strand.
TCACTATTATGGAGTGAAGAGCCTCTCGTCCTTTTAGATTGAAGTTAGGATATACATTTTGCAAGCATGAGGAGCAACATGTGCAGTCAATCGAGAGCGTATACTCTTGGAAATGAATGAGTGCTGAAAGAAAACTGGTGGTAAGTTTTCTTGCAAAAAATACAGTTAAAGTGACAAAAAATACATATATCTTTGACTTATATAGAAGCATTCTATGTGTTACCATTTTGACAACTGAAGAGTTTAAATCCACGACCAAGTTGAAGATCCTATATTAATAATGCATTCTATTCTATTTTTCCCACATAAACTATGTTAGAGGAGGGCCAAGGCCAAACAATATGCAACTTAAGCCAAACCTTTTCACTTCCTACCAACAATGACAATAACAAAATAAAAATAAAAAACAAAAAAAAGGCCCGAACCTTCTCATGAGGACACAGTTGACTGAAAGTGGTGAAGCTATGTGGTTCCACCACTTTAACAGTCATGTTGAATGAAAGTTCAAAAGCTACTACATCCATGGAGTCCAAACAACATAAATCTGCCTATGTGAAGTTTAAGTATCCATGCATGAAAAAGGAACCAAAAAACTAAAAAAAGGAAAAATGAAGTGTATCATACCGCCCATAAGTCTCGAACACTAACAGGATTAGATGGAGAGAGTCCAACCTCCCTCCATCCCACTGATATGGGAGCCCTATACTTGCTTCTATTCCATAATACTATCACCACTCTTCTCGATGATAATGGCCCTGCCCAAACCTGCATCACATTGATGAGAAACATAGACAAACTCTTCTTCAACCGTGTCTGTGATAAATCATCTAGATGAACTAGAGCAACTTAGGCAGGATATAACAATTTGCACTATGATTTTTAAGTTAAGATGGCTAATTCACAAAGCCTTATCATTGCGCATTCTTTTTCTTTTTTAAATATGTAGGATTTGAACTTAAAACCTATGCCAACACTACCCTACTCCTTTACCACGTGAGCCTAGGCCCAAGGTTGAGGGATATAAGTTATGGTTGCAATGTTATATGTTTATTTGCAAAAATGAAGAAAAACAACTGGTTATATACCTCTAGACCTGCTTTCGATCGTATTTTTCTTGCTTGCACTCCTAGTGGATCCTGATTAACATCAATCACCTCCTTGTTTCCAAGAATCCTTAGAGTTTCTCTGCTTGCAGATCGGATGTCACATCCGATAAGTAAAGGGGCCTGCCAGAATAAGGATTTCCATTTATCACAACATGAAAGTCATAGAGATGTTACACAATACAGGCATCAATTCTGGACTAACTTTCATTATAGCCCAAATGCTAAAATGAGATCGATACTCCTCCAAACTCATGCCTCCATTGCCCACTTCCAACATGTCAGGATCTATAACAATCAGAATTGGAAATAGTTTAGTGAAATTGGCCCAAAGATCAGTAAATGAAATGTCAATGGAGATTGTCTAATTTTCTTTGTGAATATAATTTGTATCAGAGCTATAGATGTTGACACAAAAACAGAAAGATGACAATCTTTACTCAGGCTAATATTGAAATTTTGGCAATTACCATTCCACCTGCCAGGTCCAGCATATCTTCCCCAAATGTTGTTTTCATCTGCGATTGATGTGATACTGAAAAGAGATGTACAAAGATTAAAGAACTTACTCAATTTCTAACGTCAGACTGACCTCTAAAAACAGAGCCAGTTCAAAAACAAACATGGAAGCAAAAGGAATGAGAGTTTGACCTTTCCCAAATGTCTTTTATGTCCGTTGTAGTTCTCCAAGCATTACCATACCGACTGGCCCATTTTGCTGGATTCTCTTCTCCCCTATGAGAATATTTTCCTGTCAAAATCTATAAGATAACATTCAAAAGTTTCTAGAAAAGTGTATGTTATACAATAACAAACAACAATCAAACCTTAGTCCCAATTTTTTTGGGGTCTGCTAAGGATCCTCAACAAATTAGTCAGGGCCAGCCAAGTGCTTTCTTTCCGCTGTTCTATTCTATTCAAAGTCATACTCTCAGTTACTTTTTTGATTAACATATCATTTTAGACTGCTTCTAGTAATGTTATTTTTTGTCGTCCTCTACCTTTTCTTTCATTCCTTCAACTTGAATCAGCTCACCCTTTCTCACAGGTGGATTAATTGTTCTCCTTTGAATATAACCAAAACATCTCAAGCAACTCTCCCTCATCTTTTCATCAATAAGAGTCACTACTATCTTTAAGCACATTTCTACAATTCAAATCTTATTTTTCCATATATGCCCACTTATCCATCCTAACAATCACATTCATCTTAATAACTCAATATTCAGTACCATAGAGTATGGTTAGTCTTATTACAATCTTGTATATTTCTTTAACTTAATAGGTATTATATGATTACACAATACTCTTTATGCACTTCTCCACTTCATCCACCCTACTCTTATCCTATGATTCACATCCTACTTAATCTCTCCTTCTTTATGAATTATTGATCCAAGATATCAACAGATCTCGTTCTTCAGTTATCTCTTGGCCATCAAGTCTTACCGCCCTTTCATCTATGCTTCTACTTTTACTAAACTCATTCCATGTACTATGTTCTAGTCCCACCTAATCGAGAGCCTTGACTTGTAATTTTCATTTTTTGGTATATTAGGTTTTTCACCTTCATATACACAGCATAGCTCAAAGCATGCTTTTAGGGGTCCCTAAATCCTAAAGCTTACCAAGACCTGTCCTAGGTCATTCCCTAGATCATCACTAAAAAAAAAAAAAAACACTCTACAACAACAAGTTACATGCCTTGCAAAAAAATTATCCAAGTTACTTCCCTATCTTCTGAAGCACCAATTATAATTTACATCCCGAGAGGCTAGGAAGGAACATCCAAACAAGAGACCAACAAGTTACTTCTAGTTTTTAAAGCCTAATGTAACACTCAAACAATTATACTTCCTTGAAATATGATGCAGATTGTAGATATGCTAACTAAAACATGCCAGAGCATGCAGATACTCACCCCTTAAAGAATTTGTGATATTAATGGTCCAACATATTAAATACAATTGTCTTACCATTCACATATAGCGTAAAGGATTGGCCTGGCAACCTTCTGCAATGCATAACTCATCCTAGCAAATCTGTCACAGAGGAAGATATATTCTAAAACACAGGCTCTCACTAGTATAGAGCTACCTTTCAGCATTATAGCAATTATAGAATGTACAAAGCTTCAAAAGATAATACCTATCTAGAGGCTTAGAACCATCATGGTAGCAGTTATCATACTTCAAGTAATCAATTCCCTACAACCAAATGCCCCATAAACCAATCACCATCACTATTTCCTAATTTAGTAACAGACTAGAGGAAACTAACCCATTCAGCAAAGGTTCTTGCATCTATATCTTCATGCCCAAGAGAGCCGGGCATTGTCTTGCTGCAGGTTTTGTAACTAAGGAGATAAAAAGATGGAAAAAAAATGAAAGTCATTATATATAGTCAAAAGGAAAATATAAGAGTTACTACCAATTTTACTGATAAGGGGTTACAAACTAACGTGGAAATTAATGTGATTTGTACCACTTTAACAACTTAGTAAATAACTGTCTAAGACTCTGATTGTAGTATAACTGATTGTAGACTCTGACAGTTAACAACTTAGTAATTGATTACTTTGATTAGTAACTGTCTCAATTACTTAGTAATAAAAAAAGTGATCAATTACTTTTAAGACTCTAAATAACTGTCTAAGACTGAATTACTTAGTAATCAATTATTAAAATTTGTAGTATCACTAGCATTACCCTAATCAAAATAATTGAAAAAAATCTACCCAGCATCAGAATATATGCCAAGTTTTAATCCTTTTGCATGAACATAGTCTGCAAGGGCCTTGATTCCAGAAGGAAAAGTAGAAGGTTTTTCCCTTAAATTACCCCTCCAGTCTCTCTTCCCTTCTGCCCAGCAATCATCTGCCATCAACCATTAGAAATGTGCGAGTCAATAAGACAAAATGGTCCAAATCTATTTATGTTAATTTTCACCGGGGTAGCAAGACGGAATAAAAATTAAATAATATGAACAACAAAGTAAAAGAAAAAGGGAAACACCCTGTCTCTAGTTGCTAGATGGGTAAGAATTTATTCCACATTCTTCAGAAAAATGTCGTATCTAATGCAGAAATTTACCACTTTTGCGGGATAGCATAAAAATTCAAAATTTGTTGCAAATACTAAAGAAATAGATTTGAGGATGTATACCAATATTTATATATTTGTACCCCAGTGCCGCCAAACCGGTTGAAATAAGAGCATCTGCTGTTCTCAGTAACCAAAAGGAATAGCAAAGATTAAATAAAACAATCCTTGAGAGGGCTAGAACCTAGAAACTCTGAATAGTTTCATGGAAATAGTGACCATTAGTCATTAGAAGTGTACATTCAGCAATGATATATTAGATCAAGTATGTGCCGTATTAGATTAAATGTTGTGATTGGAGCCTTGGACAGCATCTGCAATGATGAGAAGGTACATAGTATTTCCGCTACATACAGCATCACACTCACAGCGTATGGTTTCCATAGGTAGGTGGGGCCAACCCTGTATGTGTGATGTTGCATATAATGGAAACATATAATATATACAATTTTTTTCCTGCAATGACTATAGTTGATTTGACTTTCCATTTTCAAAGGCAGTTGGAATGTTCAATTGGTCTATTCTCTAAATCACAATAATGTTGGTCTTGGTCATTTGTGAGGAACCTAATTAGGAAGTTCCTTTGCTTTCTTTAGCTAGGTAAAACTAGTTTGAGGTCTTCAAGAAAATACTCTATGAGAAAGGATTGGGTCCTCCTATGTCCCGCGCAGGACGCGATCATTCACTGGGGATGGTTTGGCACCCTAGGATGATTCCTGTGTGCACAAGCATTATATGAAAGCTAAAACCTTCCTTTTTTTTTTTTTTTTTTGCTGAAAGCTAAAACCTTCCTCGAAGAAATATGTTTAGGCAATAGTATATTGATGTAACTGACCTTAATTGATAGAGAATGTTAGAATAATGAAAAACACGACAATACTTTGAACAAAGAGTGTCACTACAAAAAGTAAAAGTCAATCTACGAAAGTGGATCTCCATTTGCATTGAATATAATAAAATCATAGAAGAAAAAAAAAAGTATTAAGTTTATTGTAAAGAAAAAAAATAAAAATACTAGGCCATCTTTTCATTAGATGAAGGGCCAAGAGTCTTTTTAAATTAATAAAAGATGATGACTGTACTAAAGTAACTGAAAAACCATTATTATTTAATAATAACAAAGTTCAAAGTAAAACTAAACCCAAAAAAAAAAAAATCAATAAGCATCGAAAGTGGTACCGGTGGTCTTCACAGTCCATTCATCTATGTTGCATTGAAAATGATTCCAGCTGTTCCAACTACAGTAGTCAAAAGAAAATTAATTAAAACAAACCAATAATATCTAATAACTCAAATTTAATTTAAAGCAAAAGGGTAGGTGTTAGAAAGTATTCCAATACCCCATAGGGGGCGTACGAGCAACGCCATTTGTAAGAAGGAACTGAGTGTAATTTTGATGGGTATCGGTATCGCTGCTGTTGCTGCTGCTGTTTCTGAGATTCATACTAGCATGTGCATGTGCTATTTTAGCACTGCATAAAACAACAAAAATAACAAGAACAGAGAGAGAGATGCCTCTCCAACTCATTGTATTATATGTGGAGGCTTAAGAAGTGGAAAACTGAAGATTGACTATGTGGGTATTTGAACAAGTAAACGAAGGGCAAATGGAAAAGAGAAAGATAGATCTGGAACCATGAAAATGATTAACATTAACAACAAAAGTATACGAGGATGGTTGTCGGTGGGAGACAACCTTCTTATTAGATTGAAAGATGTTACTTATAGTTTTAAATGCAAAATTGTAAATGTAGATTACTGGTGGGACAGTTGAATTAATGTTGCTTGTCTATTTGCACAGTGAACCAATAATCACGGTTGCACAAACCGTTTACCGGGAGAATCATATCAGTGACTCAACAGTTGCATCACCAACGATCTTCCAACTATTTCAACTCAAGCAGTCAAGAATCCGTTTAATTTCAATCAATCCCCTCCCATACTTATAATAATTGAATTTTTTAAAAATATGTAAATAACAAAAGGACAAAGTTACTAGCTGGAAGAGAAATTTTTTAAACCTTCCTTGTATCTTTTTATTAAGTATAAGTTTGGATTGGCGTTTCACCAGCTGTTTTTTTTCCTTCCTGATGCACGCGTTTCAGCTTTCAAGAGACAATATGCACTGTTTAGTGGGTTCTGTACACTATTTACGGGACCCACAAGTACTTTATTAAAAAAAATTAAAAATAGGTCTCATAGCACTATTCACACATTTATAAATTATTTTGCTACAATGTTTTCAGTTTTCAGTTTTCAGCAAAATAAGCGGTATTCAAACAGACCCAAAATCTAAATTCTAGCAAATTCTCCGTTAAATTGTATTTTCTTATTATATTTTTGCAAAATTTTAAGAAGATCAAAAATCACTAGCTATATCTAATGAGTCGGGAAATCTTCCTCGTCCAAACACAGTAATGGACGACCAAAATGCCATAAAGAAGGCATTCAATGCAAGAGCTGTTATGGTCAGACGAAGCTAGGGGCATAACAGCTCAAAAGTCCCCATAAACACTGCCTTAATCACCAAATACGTTACTCAAACAAGCAATTAAGCCACCATTGAAGGCCTCTAACGGCTAGAAAGGTAAAAGGCATATATAAAGGAGGTCAGACCTAGAGCAAAGGTACACAAAAAAACAAATATATCATTCCAGATATTTAGATACCATTTTCTCCAATTATCTAGCTTTGTCATCGGAGGTTTATTGGCTGGCACCACGCCGATGACCTATCCGACTCATTCCTTATTTCTTACAGGAACGCACAATTCTGTTTGGACGATCACAACAACTGACAAACTTGGCTTCATCAATTTGGTGCCGTCTGTGGGGAACTTTTTTCTAATCTTAAGGTCAAAAGACGTTGCCCTACCATTGTTAGCATCCAGATGGAATCCAGTGCATAACCAAAGTCAACCACCCTAGCCTTGCAAATCCAAGCCCTTATGGCCAGTGTGGAAGAACTCACATATCAAAACCAAGAAATGAGACAACGATTGCAACAGGAAGAAAACCATTTGCCAAGGAGGATCGAGAACAACAAGAATGAAGATGAAGCTCAAGACCCAGAAGGTAGCCAGGGAAGAGATGGCTCGAGAAGAACCGAACGGTCTGACGAAGCTAGCAATGATCTCCTAAGGAGCATAAGGAGGGAAATGGACGAGCTTAAAGATGCTATGAAGGGGAAAATGGCAAAAAACTTGGATGGGATGGTAAAAATGACTGACTCACCGTTCACGTCGAAGGTCCTAGAGTACCCCTTGCCACCAAAGTTCCGTCTCCTGCAGCTTCAGTCATATGACGGATTGAAAGACCCGTTGGATCACATAACCACCTTCAAGATGACCTTGAGCCTACAACAAACCCCGGATGAGATAGTATGCCGATCCTTCTCGACGACACTAAAAGGAGCAATATGAGTATGGTTCAGTAAGCTGGCACAGTCTTCCATAGACAATTTTGACCAGCTGAGCAACTTGTTTGTGCGCCACTTCATGGGCACGCAACGCCAAAAAAGGCCCACAGATCAATTTTTTGACGATCAAATAAGGAGAAGGGGAGTCACTAAGATTGTATGTGAAACGGTTTAACAGAGAAGTGCTAGAAGTGGACGAAGCCGATGACAAGGTACAGTTGACAACATTCAAGGTCGGGCTAAAGTCCAAAGAGTTTGTGGTGGCGCTCACAAAAATTCCTCCGGCATCGATGATAGAGCTGCTAATAAAGGCTCAGAAGTATATGAATACGGAAGATGCTCTTGCTGCAATAGAGGTGGGGGAACCTCGAACAAGCAAGACAGGCACTCGGGACAATCCCAAGGGGCAAAAGAGGGAAAGGAAAGACCATTCGTCCAGCTATGATAGGAACAAGCGAAGGGGCAATAAGACCCACATAATGGTAAATTTCACATCCTTGGTAATACCTATTGACCAAATCTTGATGCAGATTAAGGACGACCATCAACTTAGGTGGCCGAAACCATTAAATTGTTCGCCCAATGCCCAGAGTAAGAAGAAGTACTACCATTTCCACCGAGATCATGGACATTACACAAACGAATGTAAAGACCTCAAAGAACAGATAGAAGAATTAATCCAGAAAGGAAAGTTGCAGAAGTTCGTCAAGAAAGAAACGTATGGATGGCAAAAACAAGAGCATCGGGCTAGATCGGAAGACAAGCCTAAGGACGACAACAAGCCGCAAGAACGACTAAAGAGTGCTATAGGAGAAATAAGGATGATTAATGGAGGTCCCACAAAAGGAGGGTCTTTCAGATCCCTTAAGAAGTCACAACAAAAACAGGTTAAAAATGTCCACATGATGCCACCGTAGAAACACAGGAAAAGAGAGGCCATGGATATGGTCTTCTCGGAGGAGGATGCTAGAAGGGTTCAACACTAGAAGAATCTTGGTAGACAATAGGAGTTCCGCTGATATTATTTACCTTTCTGCCTTTCAATAGTTGAAAGTAGACCCGAAGAGACTCTGTTCATTTAAGTATCCCCTTGTTAGTTTCAACAGAGATAGGGTGTACCCGAAAGGAATAGTGACCTTGACAGTCACAGCTGGCTCGTACCCGCAGCAGATAACTAGGTAACTCAACTTTTTGGTGGTTGATTGTCCTTCATCCTACAACGTCATCATTGGATGACCAACACTTAACCGATGGAAAGCAGCGACATCAACGTATTGCTTAAAGGCAAAATTCCCTACAAAAAATAGGGTAGGAATGATAAAAAGGGACCAGATTCTGGCTCGTGAGTGTTACCAAGCAGTATTAGCATCGAAGGAAAACCATACGTGGATGATCGAAGAAAGGAGTCTGGAAGCGGTGAAAGCACTGGAGATAGTCGAACTAATAGAGGGAGAACCAATGAAGGTAACGATTGTGGGGGCAAACCTTGATCCTTCGACGAAAGGAGAGATAGTAGAGTTCCTGAAGAAAATTTTAGACGTTTTTTCCTGGAGCCATAAGGACATGTCTGGCATATCTGAAGATGTCATTCAACACTGGCTAAATGTGAACCCTGAGAAGAAACCCGTCCAACAAAGAAGAAGAGTCTTCACACCCGAACGAAACAGAGCCATTATGGACAAGGTAGACAAGCTCCTAGTTGCCAAGTTTATTCGGGAAGTCTACTACTCGGAATGGTTGGCCAGCTTCGTCATGGTGAAAAAAGCGAATGGGAAATGGAGAATGTGTGTAGATTTTACAAATATAAATAGTGCCTGCCCAAAATATAGCTTCCCGTTACCACGGATCGACCAACTTGTTGATTCAACAATGGCGTATAAGCTCCTGACGTTCATGGATGCGTTCTCAGGATATAATCAAATCCAAATGTCTGAAGAAGATTAGGAGAAAACGGCATTCATCACTAGCCAATGAATCTATTGTTATAGAGTCATGCTGTTTGGACTAAAGAACGCAGGAGCTACCTATCAGAGGTTGGTGAACCAAATGTTCAACAAGTAGATTGGGAGGAATATGAAGGTTTATGTGGATGATATGCTCGTCAAGAGTAAAGAGGTGGAGAGCCACTTGGACGACCTCAAAGAAACTTTCAAAACACTAAGGCAATATAAAATGAGGTTAAACCCAGCAAAATGTGCAATTGGTCTCCTCAGGGAAATTCATCAACTTCATGGTATCACAATAAGGGATAGAGGCCAATCTTGAGAAGGTAAAAGCCATACTGGAGATGTCGTCACCTAGGAATGTCAAGGAGGTATAGAAATTGACGGGAAGAGTGGCAAACCTCAACCATTTCATCTCTAAGGCAACGGAGAAATGCCTACCCTTTTTAAAGACCCTCAAACAAGCCTTTGCTTGGACCAACAAATGTGAGACTGCATTCCAGGAGCTAAAGCGCTAGTTGAGCAACCCACCACTTTTAAGTCCGTCCAAAGAAGGCAAAGACTTATTCCTATATCTTGCAGTTTCCGCTACCACGGTGAGCGCAATACTGATTCGGGAAGACTAAAAAATCCAGCGCCCAATATACTACGTCAACCAAGCCTTCTAGGGGGTAGAGGCAAAATACCCACACATTGAGAAGATCAACTTCACTCTAATTGTCGCCTCTTGAAAGTTGCGTCCTTATTTCCAGGCAAACCCAATCCTTGTCATGACGGACTAACCAATCAAAAAGGTGATAAGCAAACTAGAAGCATCAGGTCGAATAGTGCAGTGGGCAATTGAGTTGAGCCAGTTTGACATCGAGTATAGACCTCGAATAGCCATAAAAGCCCAGGTATTAGCCTGACTTTATTGTTGAATTTACCTTGCCAAAAGAGAGCGCGGCAAACATGTTGGAGTTATGGACGATATAGACAAACGGGTCGTCGGTGAAGAAAATGGGCGGAGTTGGAGTCGTCATCACTTCACCAGAAGGAGACACTTTGAGATATGGGGTCCATCTCCAGTTCCCCGCCACCAACAATGAATCAAAGAATAAGGCTATTTTGACAGGGCTCAAGATGGCAAAAACCATGGGAGCCAAAAATATGCTCTTAAAGAATGACTCCAAATTGGTAATATGATAGATTAAATGAGATTACGAAACGAAGGAACAAAGAATGAAAAGATACCAAAAGCTAATGAACAGACTGGTTGGAGAGTTAGAACAAGTGGAGTTCATGCAAGTCCTACGTGGCCTGAACTCAAAACTGGACGAAGTGGCACGACACGCGTCATCAGAAATCGGGACAAAACCCTTAGGACTGATGCTGGAAGTACAGAAGTTCCCCAGCATCAAAGAATTCCACATGTTCTCGATACAAGGTAACATGAGCTGGACAACCCCTATCAGGTCTTACCTCAAGGACAGACAATTGCCGCCGGATCTAAAAGAGGCGAGGAAGATCAAGAAGCGAGCTACCAAATTCACCTTCTTGAACGACATACTTTACAAAAGGGGGCTCTCCCTCCCCTACCTTAGGTGCGTTGAGCAGGACGAAGCAAAGTATATCCTGGAGGAGGTTCATGAATGTGTGTGTGGAGATCATTCGGGGGCAAGGTCTTTAGTATTAAAGATCACCAGAGCATGTTATTTCTAGCCGATGATGCAAAAAGAAGCAAAAGACTTCGTCAATAAATGTGACAAATGCCAGAGGTATGGAAACTTCCAACAGATACCAGGGGAGAAAATGACGACATAACCTCGCTATGGCCATTTGCACACTGGGGGATTGACATAGTAGACCTCTTGCCCCAAGGTAAAAAACTAGTAAAATTTTTACTTGTAGCAATTAATTATTTCACAAAATAGGTAGAAGCAGAAGCTTTGGAAACCATCACAGAAGCAAAGATACTAAACTTTGTGTGGAAGAATATAATTTACAGGTTCAGCATACCAAGGACAATCATCTCAGACAATGGTCGTCAGTTCAACAGCCAAGGCTTCAGATCTTTTTGCTCAGGGCTTGGAATCAAAAACTAGTTCTCGTCACCCAAACACCCTCAAGCCAATGGACAAATGGAAGTAACCAATCAAACCTTGCTCAAATCCATCAAAGTTTAACTAGAAGGGGCAAAGGGTACATGGTCTGAGGAACTACCAAGCATCTTATGGGCTTACCGAACCATGGCCAGAACCCCAACAGGAGAGACACATTCAACCTTACCTACGGCACTGAAGCAGTAATCCCTGTTGAAGTAGGGATCACCAACATAAGAAGAGAGTTTTTCAACGAAGATGTTAATGATAGCCAGCTATGGACGAACCTGGACTGCCTAGACAAAGTAAGAGATGAATCATCCCAAAGAATGGCAAGATATCAACAGAAGATGGTCGGGTACTATGACCAGAGAGTGAAGCTCAGGAGATTCAACATAAGAGACCTCGTCCTACGGAAGGTCACACCAACAACAAAGGATCCAACCCATGGGAAGTTAGGGCCAACCTGGGAAGGCCCCAACAAAATCACCCATTATTCGCGACAAGGGAGCTACCATTTGGAATCCATGGATGGCAATAAACTGCCTCATCCATGGAACATTGAACACCTCAAGAGGTATCATCAGTAGGGATTACGTTTCTTGTAATCATTGACAACCTTTTGTTTATGCTTTAAAGCGGTTCAATAAAGAAATTATTTAGTCTTAATCTCCACATAGTAGCAAATGACGAACCCCTAGGCCTGTGATATAAATCCACCAATGGATATAAATCACATGACGAGGCCAGTGATATAAATCAGCCAACTAATATAAATCCTCCAACAAATATAAATCACATGACGAGGCCAATGATATAAATCCGCCAATGGATAGAAATCACATGACGAGGCCAGTGATATAAATCCGCCAACGGATATAAATCACATGACAAAGCCAGTGATAAAGATCCCTAGACGGACATAAATCACATGACCTGGCTAATGGCATAAGCTACACGATAAAAAAAATCCTCAACCAAGTACATAACAACATCATTGACAACAGTCCTTAACCAATGTGTGTTGATCAAGGTAAGCACCAGTTGTTCAACGAGTTGAAATGTTTAACAAAGCATCAATTTATGATGAAATCATGTTATCCTAAGAAAAAGGCTTATACTGAGCAATGACCAAATATGGCCCACATGAGCCAAGTAAGCAAAAATAAAATTTAAACACATAAACTAGATAGCAAAGCATACCATGATATTGTTTTAAAGTAGTTGTCCAAGCATACGAGAAGCAGTGTTTAAGACAAAGAAAACATAAGCCCCAAAACAAATAGGGCACCCTGTGGACTCAAGGGGTCGTTTCTTTTTGGAGTCGTCACCTAGTTTTTGTAATGGCCTAGGAACCATATATATAGCGTCCTCTTGAGGAAGGACCATTGATCTTACTACCAGAAATATAGGTTTGGAGTTGAGGTATAGTCTTGGGAAGGTGTTAGGCACCCAAAAGCGCCCAACCCTAAGGTTGGCTTCCTCTCATTGTGTCTTATGTCTTAACCCTATTAAAGGCACATTTAACATTGCATCTACACTCACTCACACGCTAGCATACATCTAACAATCAACATGGCATCAATCATCCCAAAACCTAATCACTCATCTATCATGGCATATCACAACCCAAGCATATATCTATCTCATCTCAACCAAGGCAGCAAGCATATCACAATACGGTAGCATCAACAAGGCATTAACATCAAGCATATCCCAAACATCCAAGCATAGCATCATGGTATTAACCAAGCATATTCATCATGTTCATAAACTAATCATGCTCATCATCCCAATCAAATGCATGTTCATGTAATTATGCATGACTTACCTCACTTACCTCATAGCACCACAGCACTTATGCATCAATGCATGTTCATGTTCATATGCATGTTCATGTGATTCAACCAAGATATAAACCCTAATTATCAATTCAACAATCAAAGCATGTGAAACCTGTTATTCTACTAACACTAGGCCTAAACATGTGAAAATTAGACTCAACGAGACTTAAACAGAGGATTTAGAACTAAGCAAAACAATCAAAATTGCAAAAACCCTAAATCTACATTTTTGGGCACGAGTATGCGTACGCATACATGAGTATGCATACGCATGCCTCTAGTATGCATACGCATGCTTAAGTATGCGCGCGTATACATGTCCAGAAACACATTTTTAAAGCAAGCAACAAAATAACAATCAAACCAAACTTAACATGATTCTAATATAAAACTAAACAACCTAAACTAACAACAAAGATATCAGAGATAAACAAAACAAAATCTATTCCTAAACATACATTGGATCTTACAACAAACACGAATAACACTTAAGACATCAAAACATATTCATCAATATATCAAATCATATCAACTTTCCAATCAAAACATGATGAGACAAAACAAAATAAAATCAAACAAAACAAAACATATTTCTAAGCATGACTAACATATAAATTAACTAAGAACAACAAAACACAAATTATAAAAGAACCAAATCAAGGAAAAGCCATGAAGAGAGACTCACCTTGTTATGGAATACAGACTTGATTGATATTTAATCGGCCCCTCAGTGCCTACACAACAAGATTCATAGAGATATCAAGGTAAAAGAAGATTTCAATAGTTTATAGGTAATCACAATTCAAAAACAAGATTAGTTTTGAAAAGGGTTTTGAGAAATCAAATTGGGAAAATAGTTTCTGCTTTAGAACTAGTTAAAGAGAGGTTTTTAATTTGTAGAAACGTGCGAAGGTGTTGTGTGTGTGTTTTAGAGAAGAGAATTAGGGTTTTAGAGAAGATGGAGGCTAAAAAATGGCTCTCTCTAGCTAAGGTTTTGATTAGAAGCATAAGATGATTATTTATAAGTTAAAATTAGGGTTTTCAGTCTTTTTAATGATCCTTGGACGTTCTTAAGGGTCCATGGACCAGCCCACACCAAAACATTATGCTTTGGGCCCTTAAAATGAAGTTTTAAAACCCAGAAAATCGGACTGCCCAGTTGGCCCAACTTTAAATAGTCATAACTCTCTCAATTTAAGCTCAAATTAGGCAAAATTTATGTTCAAATTGAGACATGTCAAGCTCATCATTGGGACCGGGGACTAAAGTTTATTAACTGGGTACAAAATGAGATGTCTACAGATGCCCCTCTTTTGGCTGTACTTACTCCGCAAGTGTAGTCAAAAGCATGAAGAGACGAACCATTTTGTAGGTTAATAAACTTTAAGTCAACACACACACACAACACAAACATGCAAACATGCAAGCAAACAAGCAAACATGGGGCGTGGGTGCAAAATTCAATTGCTGGATTCTATGAGTCCCTATTGTCCTTAGTTCGTTATCTAGAACCTTGGGCAAAGGGGAAAAACAAAAAGCGGCTACTATCCCAAGCCAAAAAGAAAACTCGTCATATCATCATACCATGTTATCATCACATCAACAACACATCATGAACACAACAAGAATGGCTACTACCCTAAGCCAGCAAAAGCACATCATAAACACAACAAGAATGGTTACTATCTTAAGCCAATAGAAACACATCAATACATCATAGACACCTCATAAACAAAACATCAATCATCAAAGATCCTAAGTTTGCTATCTTGAACTTAGAATCAAAGAAACACAACAAGAATGGCTACTATTCTAAGCCAAACTCACACATCACACATCATGTTATCAACACATCATCACAACATCAAAAACACATCAACACGACATCATAAACATATACACATCATTATAAACACATCAACATAACATCATATTATCATAAAAGGTTCAAGAGACTCAATATCACACATCAGGAAACTCATCATTCAAGACACACATCATTTATTTCTAGAAGAATTCATTATTTAAGGAAATCAACATCATTCAAATCCATCCGTTTTGAAAAATTTCTTCCATTTTTGAAATCTCTCTTAGATTTTTGAAACTAGAAATCTTTTCTTTTGAAATTCTTCTTAGACTTTTGAAATTCTTGATTTTCTTCTTACGTTCCAATCTCTCACTTGGATTTTTGAATCTTTCTTTTGAACTTTGAATCTTTTAGAATTTTCACAACGATTAGGTCACATCAACACAACGGGTCACATCAGGTTAGGTCCAAACACATCAGGATAGAACCAAGGCACAACGAGTCACATCAAGTTTGATCCAAACACATCAGGATAGAACTAATCACAACATTTCACATAAGGTTTGGTCCAAACACATCAGGATAGAACCAATCACAACGTTTCACATTAGGTTTGGTCCAAACACATCAGGACAGAACCAATCACAACGACTTACATCAGGTTAGGTCTGAACACATTAGTTCACAACATATCACATCATTCCTTTTAATCATCTCTTCATTTTTTTTTCACCATTTTTTTCTTCTCTTTTCATCATTAATTTTTTTTTCTCATCTTTTCTTCTTTTTTTGTTTTTTTGTTTTTCTCTTCCATCTTCTTTTCTTTTATTCTCTCTCTTCTCATCTTCATCTCCATCCTTTCTTTTTCTTCTCTCATTTTCCAATTCCTCATTTCTTTTTGGATCTTCATCTTTCATTTTTATTTTTTTCTTTATTTTCAATATCTCGCATTTTAAAAAGAAAAATTTCTTTCCCATTTTTTTTGGACTTCTAAAAAGTATTTTCTTTTTAGGCCATTAACAAGGAAAAGTTTGATTAGGCCATGGGTTCATTGCATTCTTTTCTTTTTATGGGGGCACATATTTATTCAAAAAAATCATTCATTCATTTTTATTTTATGCACCTTTTGTCTTTGGATGACCATCAATTCCCTAGAATTCCTAACACCTCTAGACAAAGATCAAAGATAGTTGGAAGAGACTCTATATCAAAGAAGTTCTAAACATGACACGAGTTTTGAGACAAATGGATATTTATGAATACAACAAGTTGAAAGTGACTTTAAACTAAAGAAACTTCAAGCATGACAAGAGTTTAGAGATAGTAAAGCACAACATGATTTGAATGCAAAGAGGACCTTGAAGAAAGGATGTAAAGAAACAAGGAATCATGGATCCAGATGATTTTGCATATCAATGTATATTCTCTTTGAACTAGTTTTTCATGAATTACTCACCATCTTCATTGATTAGCCCAAACATGAATTAAAATTCAATCATCTCTAGTCGACTCTATCACTGTCTTTGTTTGAACATGCACACCCCGTATATTCTCTTAAATCAACTCATCTCTCATGTATGATCACTTTTCTCCTCATCATGATTGCTCCCCTAGCTTGGAGTAAGTTCACCATTTTCCTTGTGGCTCTTCTTCACTTCTTTTCAAGATGCCCTAACTTTTGCCTAGGCCGCCCTTTTAGGTTTTTAGCCTAGCGGGCCTCTCTTCTTTCTTTCTTTTATTTCTTTTTCCTTTTATTTTTTTTTTTTCACTACTAAACCTAGGCTTTCCAAAATTTGTAAGGCTAAACAATCTCAACTGAACAGAGAGGACTTGTTTATGGACCATAACGAGGCTGGGATTCTAAGGCTTAAGAAAGAAAGAGTATTTGAGGTTCAAATTCAATTTTATTTTTAGGGTATCCTAATTGCCAAGAGTTACTACTCATCTCGTGCTTGCACCATTCTCCTCCTCCTCATCCATTCTTTCCTTGTCCCTTTTGATTCTCATCTTCATTTTCATTTTCTTTTCTTGTTTTCTTCTATCTTTTTCTTTTCTTTTCTTGTTTTCTTCTATCTCTTTTCTCTCTTTTCTTTTCTTTTTCTTTGTTTTTCCCTTTTTTCTTTTTCCATGCCCCTTGTTGGGGAAAGGGCATCCTTTCACTTATAAATCATCCTCACATCCCTCTATCATTCATCCACAAAACTTGCCCTTAGTATGGGGGTAATCTCTTGGCATGGCTATAAAGAAGAAATTCATCTAGGCTCAACAGGGTTAGCAAGTGGAAACAATTTCTCATTGTAACAAAGGGTAGTAGAAAGATGGCTTTCATCCTTTCAACCTTGATTGCTTAGCCTTTTCAAACCTAGGTTAACCATTTCGCTTATCAAGTTCTTATCATTGTAGTGTCATCCATGCAAAAACAAATCATTCAATCAATTGTTCTTTCCTATCTTTGAACTCACTCATGTCTTGTGCTTCGAGGAATCTCTCATCACTTATTCTTGTGTACTCTCTCACTTGATCGAAGTCTTTTTTATTTCTCTCTATCTCGCACCCTCTTTATCACTTTCATGCTTGCTCTTTATGACCGAATGAACTAGGACAATCTCCTTTTTTGATTCCTTTATTTGGATTAACCAATGTTTTAGGTTTAATGATTCATTCATTTCAAAACTAGCAAAAAGAGATCACATGATACACGTCACATTTTAATGACCAACTTTATTGAAAGTGAAATAACATTGATTTGAGAATTCAAAGGAACATGACTCAACAAATACTCAATAGCACAACAAAGGGAAATACTCAACAACACAACATTGAAAAAGACTCTAACAGAGTTGACAAATTGAAGATACGACAATTGAAAAAGATTCAACAAAATGGCTCATCCTCTAGCAAAGGTATTCTCATGGGCTAAATCTCTTAAGCACACCCTTTCATTCGATCTTGCTTCATCTATGGAATCTTGGCTTGGCAATCACCCCACCATCAATCAAGTCTTGAATCTCATGCTTCAACTTAAAGCAATTATTTGTCTTGTGTCCTAGCTTTTGGTGAAAAGAACAATACTCATTCATGTTCCAAGTGCTTGGGATTGGAACTGGAAGAAGAGTAGGTTCAAATGGCTTGAGGTAACCCTTCTTAGATAAGATTTCAAGGGCCTTTGACAACGACATGTGAAAGTCATCAAATTCCCTTATCTTTTTGGGGGTGTCTTTGGAAATAAATTTCTTTCTTTCTTTCTTTTGGCTTGCCAAAAACATCCTCGGCTTGTGGGCCATGTATTTCTTCAAGCCTTTGTAGTCGAGTGCTTATATTCTTCATTAGCTCCTCCATGCGAGCAAGTGTCTTGCTCATGATGTTGATACTTTCATTCGTGCTTGTCATTGCTTCTTGGTATCTTCCTTAGTGAGTAGATCTTGACAAGGCTAGGAATGTGCTTTGAGATTATCTTAAGTGTCCCTAAAAATGAATTTGATCAAATAAACATGTGCTCCTAATGTCTTTTAAAGTTTT
The DNA here is from genome assembly GCA_030021035.2 of Notholithocarpus densiflorus. Taxonomy (NCBI): domain Eukaryota; kingdom Viridiplantae; phylum Streptophyta; class Magnoliopsida; order Fagales; family Fagaceae; genus Notholithocarpus; species Notholithocarpus densiflorus. The sequence continues at coordinate 92,282 of JARYZH020000346.1, forward strand.
GGACCCGTCAACTTTTCTTGCTTGCTTTAAAATGTGGACTACATGTATGCCTCATTCATATTCTATGCCTTGTATCATTTCATTATCTTGAACTTAGAAATAGAATAAGCTACATCAATCTTTCAAAATTCATGTCATCCCCTATGCTAAGAGCTCAATTACATCATTCACACATCTCGTTCTCTCTCCTTCCCTCATTCGGATCCAAGCCCAACTCTTTTTTTTTTTCTTTAGGTTTTGAATCCAATTACAAGTCACTCATCTCGCCTTCTCATCCTTATTCGGGCTTAAGCATAGGTTGTTCATGAATTTTGTAAGGTTAGTCCACATCTTGTGCTCTATTTCACCTTATGAAAATGGTTTCATCAAACAATTTAAACACAGAGATCAATGCACCATTTGTAATGCAAGCCCAACATATTTCGGAAAATTTCTTTTTCTTCTTTTTTTTTTTTTTTTTTTTTTTTTTTTAATGAAAAAGTTATTTGAACTTGTATCTAAAATGAGCCATGACATTTAGAAGTCCACATCGTTTTTGCTTTTGCTTTCTCTTTTGGATTTTTTTTTATTTCCTTTTTTTTGAAAAAAAAAAATGTGATCAAATTTTATCTCAACACATCAAAGTCTTTTACTTGTCCCATTACAAAGCCTATCTTGAATGTTCACTCTCCCCCTTCATGAGGGTCTTGCCCCTAGTTTCAAAAGTTTGATCCATTTTTATCTTTCATTCTCAAATGGGCCTTGCCCTTAGTTCAAAGAGTTTAGTCGTTTGGTTTAAAAAGATTTCATCTTTTAATCTTCATTGGGCTCTTGGTGAGCCTACCCATGTCTTTGGGTTTTAGGGTTTCAAAATTTTCCCAAAACTTGGATGGGTCTAACATCTTTTCAATAAAGTCTATGACATACTCATGATCTTGGGCTCTCTTAATTTTGAAAAAGATTTTTAAATTTTTATCCAAAATCTAGGGTATGTTATGAGTTTATGGCCCAATCTATGGCATACTCATGATCTTGGGCTCTCTTGATTTGAATTTTTTTATGGGCCCAAAACTTAGGGTATATCATGGCTTTGTGGATCATCTCTTTTCTTCTTTTTGAACTTTTCTTTTCAAAAATGTTTTATTTTTTTAATTTTTTTTAAAACTTTTCCTTTTTTTTTGAAAATTCCTTAAAAAAATAATTTACAAAAGTTTTTTTTTTTTTAAAATTCTTCTCCTTGAAAAACTTTCTTTGCAAAACATTTCTTTTTCTTGAATTCTTTTTCTTTGCAAAAGATTTTTTTTTTTTTTTTGAAAATTCCACTTAAAAAAATTACAAAAGATTTTTTTTTTAAAACTTTTTTTCTTTGCAAAAGACTTTCTTCTTTTCTTGAAATTTTCTTTTTGAAGTGGCCCTCTAGCTAGAACATATTGTGACCCTCCTCTCAAAGCCTATGAATCTCTCATCATTACGGGCCTTGGCATACAACAAGGAGGCCCAAGATTAGGAAGTTCATATTGGCTTTGTAGGATTTTGGATGTTACCTTAGGCCCAAAGTCTTCTTTTTTCAAAAGGTCTTTCTCCACTTGGGCCTATGATAGCAATCAGGCTATGGTCTTATAAACCTTTCAAGTTAAGATATACCTTTGGATTTAGGGACAAGTCTCTTATATGTGAAAGCTTCTTTTCTTTTATCCCAAAACATCTTAGGGTATACCATAACTTTAGGGTCATCCCTTCCATTTTTACATCTTTTATTTGTTCTTTAGAATTAAGTAAACACTTGATATATGGTTGAACAAACAAGAGATATAAAGGGTATACTTTATGATAGGGTCTAGGATCTCTCTAGTGTGGGTAGGCTCCCTAAGGCTAAAGGGATAGATAAGTAGGTCACTCACAACTTGGTGGGCTATGATTCCAACCGAGGGCCTAAGTGGACCCCATAGTGGATTGGTAGCAAAATTTTAATGTACTCAAAGCCCATTATAGGCGATGGCACCGATTGTGAGTTGGTGGGATGAACTTCGGAAAATTTGGGCCCGAATGGGGCCTTCCATTTTCCCACTCATTACCAACCAAGGTTAAGGGACAAAAGAAAACAAGTGATGTGTGTGCATAACAAGTATTGAAATAATTTTTATTAAGGTTAAGACATAGGACACATAGGAATTAAACTCACAACCCCCAATGGAGTCGCCACTGTGGACACAAGGGGTCGTTTCTTTTTGGAGTCGCTATCTAGTTTTTGCAATGGCCTAGGAACCATATATATAGCGTCCTCTCGAGGAATGACCATTGATCTTACTACTAGAGATATGGGTTCGGAGTTACGGTACAGTCTTAGGAAGGTGTTAGGAACCCAAAACCGCCCAACCCTAAGGTTGGCTTCCTTTCATTGTGTCTTATGTCTTAGCCCTATTAAAGGCACATTCAACATTGCATCTATACTCACACACACGCTAGCATACATCTAACAATCAATATGGCATCAATCATTCCAAAACCTAATCACTCATCTATCATGGCATATCTCAACCCAAGCATACATCTATCTTCTCTCATCCAAGGCAGTAAGCATATCACAATACGATAGCATCAACAAGGCATTAACATCAAACATATCCCAAACATCCAAGCATAGCATTATGGTATTAGACAAGCATATTCATCATGTTCGTAAATCATATCATGCTTATCATCCCAATCAAATGCATGTTCATGTAATTATGCATGACTTACCCCACTTACCTCATAACACCACAGCACCTTTGCATTAATGCATGTTCATGTTCATATGCATGTTCATGTGATTCAACCAAGATATAAACCCTAATTATCAATTCAACAATCAAAGCATGTGAAACATGTTATTCTACTAACACTAGGCCTAAACATGTGAAAATTAGATTCAACGAGACTTAAACAGAGCATTTAGAATTAAGCAAAACAATCAAAACTGCAAGAACTCTAAATCTGCATTTTTGGGCATGAGTATGTGTATGCATACATGAGTACGTGTACGCATGCCTCTAGTATGCGTATGCATACATAAGTATATGCATGCATACATGCCCAGAAACACATTTTTAAAGCAAGCAACAAAATAACAATCAAACCAAACCTAACATGATTCTAATATAAAACTAAACAACCTAAACTAACAACAAAGATATCAAAGATAAATAAAACAAAATCTATTCCTAAACATGCATTGGATTTAACAACAAACAAGAACAACACTTAACACATCAAAACATATTCTTCAATATATCAAATTATATCAACTTTCCAATCAAAACATGATGAGACAAAACAAAATAAAATCAAACAAAACAAAACATATTTCTAAGCATGAATAACATATAAATTAACTAAGAACAACAAAACACAAATTATAAAAGAACCAAATCAAGGAAAAGCCATGAAGGGAGACTCACCTTGCTATGGAATACAAACTTGATTGATATTTAATCGGCCTCTCAGTGCCTACACAACAAGATTCAATGAGATATCAAGGTAAAAGAAGATTTCAATAGTTTATAGGTAATCACAACTCAAAAACAAGATTAGTTTTGAAAAGGGTTTTAAGAAATCAAATTGGGAAAATAGTTTCTGCCTTGGAACTAACTAAAGAGAGGTTTTAAATTTGTAAAAAATGTGCAAAGGTGATGTGTGTGTGTTTTAGAAAAGAGAATTAGGGATTTAGAGAGGATGGAGGCTAAAAATTGGCTCTCTCTAACTAAGGTTTTGATTGGAGGCATAAGATGAGTATTTATAAGTTAAAATTAGGGTTTTTAGACTTTTTAATGATCCTTGGATGTTCTCAAGGGTCCATGGGCCGGCCCACATCAAAACATTATGCTTTGGGCCCTTAAAATGAAGTTTTAAAACCCAGAAAATTGGACTACCTAGTTGGCCCAACTTAAAATAGTCATAACTCCCTTAATTTAAGCTTAAATTAGGTAAAATTTGTATTCAAATTAATGCTCGAGATGTTGAATTTCCAATGAGACAAATCTTACTAAAAGATTATTTGTGGAGCAAAAGTTATGTCCAAAATAGTGAGTAAAGGTCATTTTTCAGCAAGCGATTTGAGCACTTTTGAGTTGTGATTACTTCCAAACTATCAAAATAACTTCAATTACCTTTCGTAGATATGTCAAGCTCATCATTGGGACTAGAGACTAAAGTTTATTAACCAGATACAAAATGAGATGTCTACACACCCAAAAAAAAAAAAAAAGCATGCATACAAAGTTCAAACGACAGGGTCATCTCCAGCAACAGCACCCTCGTCACCAGTAGCATCAGGTGCAACCCCCTCAATAGCATTGGCCTCCTTGGCTTCCATCTCCTTATCCATAGCTTCAAAGTCTAGGCCTTCTAGGTCTACTCCGGGTTTGTGCTGTTGGGGTTTATGCCCTAAAAATCCAATTTATTGGCATGTCATAAATAATTAAATTGTTTAATTATATGAGACTATTTATGAACTAATGGGACATTATCTTAGTCCATGAGATGCATAGTATGTGATTTATGTGATTTAGTCACAGAAGATATAAATCACAAGTACTTTGTAAACTCAAAATTTTAGTTCGTAGTCGGTGATGAAATTGAGCATTTCATCTGCGAAGACTATAGCATATCAACTACGATGATTTGTCTTAATCATGGAAGTGGAGACTTCTAGTTGGTATGTTGATATGTTTTAAGAGTTAAGACATATTGAACTGGACTGCTGTGAGATTTATTATTCTCCTAACGACTGTCAAATGAATAATAAATCTCACGACTTCTATTTACATCAACTCTAAATCCTGAGAGAATAATGGACCTGATCATGAGGTGTAGGTTGATTTGATATATCAGGAGTGAGATCTATAAGTTACGGTCAAAACCTCAGTATGTTGGGCAGCCACATTTAGTGTTGATGGAAAATATATTCTCAAGATGAAATTCATAATCTCTTAACGGAGATATAAAATATTCCCTTGAGATAAGTTTAATGGGTTTGGTTATTCAGAGTGTTGGGCCCAACCACTTTAGTAAGGAGTTACTAAATTATATATTTATGGAATTGGATTTCATAAATATATGATGAATAATGTAAAGGATTAAACCGGGTACTCAAGGATTAAGATGTAGTAATCTTCAAGGCAGTCTACATTCATGACTTTGTATTACTACGAATATTTTAATGAAGGGGTTGCATGTATAATAAAGTCTTGGGATATAATTTATAGATAAGGCCTAGAGTGCAACTATATTTATATAGTGATATTAAATATAGTTAATGGTAACTTTGGACTTGTCAAGAGTTGACAGAAAAGCCTAAGGCCCATTGGAGCTAGTGTCTTATTGGTCCCTTTTGGTCCCACTTCAAGCCACATACTAGAGCCCAATTGGAATGGCCCAAAAGGCTAGCCCAATTAGATAATCAGTTGTATATAAGGAGAGAAACATACAGAATTTCATAAGGGCTTTTCGTGAGTCTTTTCATGAGAGTTCTCATAAGGATTGAAATGGTTTGTATGTGAGTATTGGACACTTTTATTCGCTCCTTGGAAACGGATTGAGAGACCACACATCTTGGGCATCAAGTGGAATTGGAGTGAAGATTAAAAGTATTCCCAAGTACTTCTAGATTTTTGGTTTTGAATTTCACCGCACCAAGGTACGCTTTCTTGTTCTTAAATTCTGAAATAGTACATGTTATCTATTGCGAATGAAGTAGATCCGTTAATTTTCCGCTGCGTATGTTTTGTATGCGTTACAAACATGCATTTATCCAACAAATGGTATCAGATCGGTCTTCAATTTTGAATATGTATAACATGTTTTGTGAGTTTTGGAATTAGAGATAATAGTTTCATAATGTTAGAAAATTTTATATTTAATTTTCTGCATGGTTGTTTAAACTATGATTTGATGAAAACTGATATTGATGTTATGATGTTGTTTAAATTTGAATTTAAGTATGTTAAATTGAACTTTAAGGCTATAGCATCAATGAAATTTAGTTTTGACATCAATCTCTGTCTATCATGTTCATATGATGGCTGTTTGTTCATGAAAAACGGTTAAAAATTGCCTTTAGAAAAATTTTGGAAATTCAAAATTCGCGAAGCTTGATCGATCGAGCCTGGAGATTCAAAATCTCGATCGATCGAGAAGCTATCGAGAATCGATCGAGCAAGCAGAAGATTTCTCAATCGATCGACCAGCTATCGATCAGCTGTCGAGATAGCAAGATTCTTTCTTGATCGATCGACCAGCTGTCGGGAAGCTGTCGAACCTGGGAATTTTTTGAATTTTTCTAAGTGTTTTCAAATTAAAATGTATAAGGCTATGTGTGATTAGATTACACATTGTTCTAACTAAAAGACCTAATGAGATCAAAGATATTAGTTAAATAGAACTCTTAGTCCTAAATAGCTTGGGACTTGTCTTTTAAGAAACATTCTAATGAGATTAGAATTGTTGTATGATGGAAAGCTCTTAATTTATTTTAATTAGAGGTTTTTAATGAGATTAAAATTCTAATTAAAGTTATATAGTTTCTAATGAGATTAGAATACTTTATTTAGTAAATTAAGGATAGAGTTCTATATAACTAATTTTTGATTCATTATTGTTTAAAGAATCCTAAATAGTTTAGGACTTCCATTTTAGTTAGAGATTCTAATAATATTAGAGTCTTCAACAAGTGCAAGGTTATTAGTTGTGATGGGATCACAATTATTTAAGAAAAACCCAATATAACGAGTAGGAGTATTGAAATAACCCTTTTGTTAAGTTTATTGTAATGTGAATAGATACCTTGTCTTGACTTCGAGTCTTGCATTCCATGTGGAGGGTATTTACTTCACGGATTAAAAGGTTAAACTTCTTTGTGATTGCGCGAATGTTCGTTACGTTATTGTGATGTGACTTAGTAACATCACATTGAATTTAAACAATTAAACACATTTGATGTGTAGGGTTAAAATTGTGATTAGATCACAATGATTTCATGACAATCCACTTGTTTTAAAATTTCTAGTAGGAGAGAGATACAAGGTTTGGATCTCACAGCCTTCATTTTTGGTTCATAGTGGTGTGGGGTAAGCACCTCGTCTTGGCGTATATGCCTCGCGATCCTAAAGGAGGGTGTTTACTTCATGGTACTTCAAGATTGAACTTACCCGTTTAAAGTAGTGTGAACAAGCACCTCATATTGGCGTATATGCCTCGCGATCCCAAAGGAGGGTGTTTTGCTTCATGGTACTACAAGTTTAAACACTATAAAGGGAGATGAAATGTGGCTACACATGATTCTAGATAGTGGTGTACACTAGACTAAGTGTAATGTTAACCTCCCAAAGGAGCTATGTCATTATTACTTAGAGGCTAAAGTTAATACGGCATATTATTAGTGTATGATAAGAGTTATCGTGATAGCACTAATAATGAGAATAATTCTCAATCAATTAATGTGTTTATAATAAACTTGCTACCAAGGAATTATAGACATGGATTGGGTTGTCGTTGCACCTAGTATAGTATGGTTTTTGGGTTCCATATTATATGGTTATGGATGCAAAATGATAATGTCCTGGTATTTAAGTTCATAGTCTCAAAATAAAGTTGTCATAAATTTTGTTCTCTAACTACTATTTTAATTGAATCACATTAACTAAGAAATAATTTTGGACATGGTGCTTAAAGGAGCTGAAGTACATAAATATGTTTTAATTCAGCATTGTCATAATTTCCTATGCATGATACATTGATGGGAGATAGCTTATGATATGATCATAGTCTCCATTGAAATGCTAATATGCTATATTGGCTTCTATCTCAATTGTGCTACAGCATGAGATGCAAGAGTTAGTACTAGACTTAGACTTTATATTAAGTTTAAATGAGATGTTTTGGTATGAAATGTCGTGCTACTAGACGATATTCGATATAAATCATATTAAGTGCTAAGAAAGGCTTAAGCAATTCCATTTCTATATCATTTTATGAAAATGTTTTAATTTTAAAATGAATTGGAATTCTTGTATGTAGAGATTAAATATTAATCTCATTTGGATATGATTCACAAGTCCTTGTTAGAATCATTTGATCAATTCAGATTGTTTTGAAAATAAATTTTTTTTTTTATTTTATATTATTTGAATTGATAAGTGAGTTCTACGCAATGGAAGACATCCTAAAGCTAAGGCTGGGATCAATATGATTTAATTAAAATTCTTAGCTTAGACCGAAAGGTAAGGGTGATAAGAAGAAGAATTATAATACCAAATAGTTGGGCAAAAAAGTTGCCCTAGTAGTTGCCAAAAGGAATTTAGACTTAAAAGCATGACCAAAGGAAAGTGTTTCTGATTTGGTTAAACTAAGCTTTGTCCATGATTGTTTTCTAGATGGGAATTTACATGTTTTACTTTTTAAAGAGAAAGTTTTCATCCTTTGGTATTGTATGTTTTGGTACTTATGTCTAGATCTCATTAATCTAAATGATATTCAAGATTGGTGAATGATGGGCTTTTAGAACCATTATTTTGTTATAATCCCAGTCTATGAATACTATTTAGAGGATAATACGATCTAGGGCTCCATTATTGTAAAGGAATATAGTTTCAATGACTTCTTTAAGTCAGTGCATACATGAAGGAGGAATAAGACTCTTTTAGAAATAGTAAAGTACTGTTGGGATTAGTGCCCTTAAATCCTATTGTATGATGCTATGTATAATATTATGTATGACATTGTGTATGACATTATGTATGACTTAATATTGTGTTTAATAAAGTTGTTTTATTATTATCTAAAATAATGGCAACATGAATATTCGGACATTATCATATAGTCCATGAGATGCATAGTATGTGATTTATGTGATTTAGTCACAGAAGATATAAGTCACAAGTTCTTTGTAAACTCAGAATTGTAGTTCGTAGTCGGTGATGAAATTGGGCGTTTCATCTGTGAAGACTATAACATATCAATTACGATGATTTGTCTTGATCATGGAAGTGGAGACTTCTAATTGATATGTTGATATGTTTTAAGAGTTAAGACATATTGAACTGGACCGGTGTGAGATTTATTATTCTCCTAACGACTGTCAAATGAATAATAAATCTCATGACTCATATTTGCATGAACTCTTATTCCTGAGAGAATAATGGACCTGATCATGAGGTGTAGGTTGCTTTGATATATCAGAAGTGAGATCTAAAGTAACGGTCAAAACCTCAGTATGTTGGACAGCCACATTTAGTGTTGATGGAACATATATTCTCAAGATGGAATTCATAGTCTCTTAACGGAGATACAAAATATTCCCTTGAGATAAGTTTAATGGGTTTGTTATTCAGAGAGTTAGGCCTAACCACTTTAGTAAGACTAAAGTATATATTTATGAAATTGGATTTCATAAATATATGGTGAATAACTTAAAAGGATTAAACCGAGTACTCAAGAATTAAGATGTAGTAATTCACAAAGTGACAGTCTTCATTCATGACTTTGTGTTACTACGAATATTTTATAAAGGAGTTGCATGTACAATAAAGTCTTGGGATATAATTTATTAATAAGGCCTAGAGTGTAATTATATTTATATAGTGGTATTAAATATAATTAATGGTAACTTTGGACTTGTCAAGAGTTGACAGAAAAGCCCAGGGCCCATTGGAGCTAGAGTCTTATTTGTTCCCTTTTGGTTCCACTCCAAGCCACACATTAAAGCCCAATTGGAAATGCCTAAAAGGCTAGCCCAATTAGATAATTAGTTATATGGAGAGAAACATATAGAATTTGTAAGAAGATGATTTTGAATGTGTGTGAGTGTTAGACACTCTTTCATTCTCTCTAAACCACATACACATAACTGATTGAGAGACCACATATCTTGGGCATCAAGTGGAATTGGAGTGAAGATTGAAAGTGTTCCCAAGTGCTTCTGATCTTTGGTTTTTGAATTTCACCGCATCATGGTACACTCTCTTGTTCTTTAATTCTGAAATTTACATAGCACATGTTATCTATTGCGAATGAAGTAAATCCGTTATTTTTCCGCTGCGTACATGCATATTTCCATCAAATGGTATCAGAGCGATCTTCATTTCGAATCTGTATAACATGATTTGTAAGTTTTAGAATTAGAGATAATAGTTTCATAATGTTAGAAGATTATATAGATATTTAATTTTCTGCATGGTTGTTGAAACTATGGTTTGATAAAAACTGATAATGATGTTATGATGTTGTTTAATTTTGAATTCAAGTATGTTGAATTGATCTTTAAGGCTATAGCATCAATGGAATTCAGTTTTGATATCAAATTCTATCTATCATGTTCATATGATGTTTGTTTGTTCATGAAAACCGTTGAGAATTGTTCAGAACTTCCCTGTAAAAAACTGAAAACACGGGTTTTTCGCGGGTTAGCTTCCCACGAAGTACCTGCGAAAAGTATATCTGAAGCACAAAACTTTCGCGGATAAGCTTTACTCGCGAAATTGTCACGAGACAGTAGCGAAAGTTTCTATCTGAATTTAGTATTTTCACTATTTTCAATTTTGCGGGAAGAGCTTAGTCGCGAGATAGTCACAAGACAGTAGCGAAAGTTTCTGTCTAAATTTTGTGTTTTCACTATTTCATTTTCGCGGGAAGATTTAAGTCGCGAGATACTCGCGAAAATGCCACTGAAGGGAAATTTGAATTTTTTCTATGTGTTTTCAAATGTTTATAAAGTGCAAGGCTATGTGTAATTAGATTATGCATATTTTAAAACTAAAACCTTTCTTTTAAAATATCTAGTGGGAGAGAGATACAAGGGTTGAATCTCACAGCCTCCATTGTCGGTTTATAGTAGTATGATTAAGCATCTCGCCTTGGCGTATATGCCTTGCTCCCTTCGGAGGGTGTTTAATTCATGGAACTACAGATTAAACTTCTTTATGATGGATGATATGTGTTTTTACATTAAGAACGACCACGCTTCCGTGGAGTTACTTGGTGATTCACATTGATTCTAGTCAATAGTGTACACTAGACTAAGTTTAATGTTAACCTCCCTTCGGAGCTATGTCATTATTACTTAGAAGCTGAAGGAAAAGCGGCAAATTATTTTTGTTTGGTAAGAGTTACCATGATAGCATTAATAACGAGAATAATTCTCGCTTGATCATAGTGATTGGTATGACCTCGCTTCCGAGGAATATTAATTGGGGGATTGGGTTGTCATTGCATATATTATATTATGGTTTTATTAAGGTTCCATACTATATATTATGTGCTAAATAGATAATGTCTAGTTTACTTATTATATTCATGTTTATTATTTTCAGATTTGAACATGGCATCATTTAGCCCACTTGTTACTATTCTTAATCAAAACAAACTGACTGGATCCAACTATATTGACTGGAAAAGAAATTTGGATATAGTTCTTACTGCTGAAGAGCACAAATATGTGCTTACTCGACCATGTCCTAGCTTTCCTTCATTAGATGCTCCTCCTGAGGAAAAACAACGATATGATCGTTGGCAGAAATCTAATGAGATGGCCAAGTGCTACATCCTAGCATCTATCTCAAATGTTCTACAGTATCAAATGCAGGATGTAGAACTAGTTTCAGACATTATGCTAAGTCTGAAGGAGATGTTTGGTGAGCAAGGCCGTTCTGCAAGGCAAGAGACCATGAGGCAAATTTATAATACCAAAATGGCTGATGGTAGTTCAGTAAAGGAGCATTGTCTTACAATGATATCTAATCTGAATACATTGGAGGTTTTAGGTGCCGATATTGATGGAGAATCCCAAGTGGATATGATACTCTAGTCACTACCAGAATCATTCAAGGAATTCAAACTTAACTATAATATGAACAAAAAGATTTATACATTGTCTAAATTAATGAATGAATTGGTAGCAGCGGAAGGCATCCTTGGTACCTCTAATGTTGAAGTCAATATGGGTAAAGCTTCTACTTCTCAACCTAAGTCGAAAGGCAAGGGTAAGAAGAAGAAGAAGAAGAAGGACTTCACCAAGCAAGAGGGTAAACAAATTGTCTTAGGGGTTGCTGACAAAGGAAAGAAGCTCAAAGGAAAGTGTTTCCATTGTGGTGAGAAAGGACATTGGAAGAGGAATTGTCCAAAGTTAAAGGCTGCCAATAATAAAGGTATGAAAAGTTCTTTCCTCCTTGAAATATTCTTAGTACAAAATCCCACGGATTCCTGGTGTGTGGATTTAGATTGTACTAATCATATCTGCAATTCTTTGCAAGGGTTCCAGGAGACCAGAAAACTTAGAGAAGGGGAATTGTTTCTTACTTTGGCTGATGGGAGCAAGATTCCGGTTGTAGCTGTTGGAGTGTTTAATTTATGTTTTGAATCTAAAGTTTTAATATTGGAAGACTGTTTATATGTACCTAATGTTCGTAGGAATTTAATTTCTGCTACTTACTTAGGTAAACATGGATATTGTGTTATCCTAAAAGGCAATGTTGTAACAAAGAAGGATAAAGTGTTTTTCTGTTCTGGCAATATTGTGGATGGTCTTTATAATTTAACTCCTGATAAGCATGAATTATATCATTTTGAATTAGATAATAACTCTCATGGGAAATCATTAAAGACAAAGTTTCCTTCTACTAGTGATGCATATCTTTGGCACTTGCGTTTAGGTCATATTAATTCAAATAGAATTCAAAGACTAATCAAAGATGGACTCTTAGAGCCCATGGACTTTGATGAATTTCCAGTTTGTGAATCTTGTTTGGAAGGTAAAATGACCAAACGGCCTTTTAATGCAAAAGGTAGAAGAGCCCAAGATTTGCTAGAGCTAGTGCATTCAGATGTATGTGGTCCTATGTCAACCCAAGCAAAAGGAGGTTATGAGTATTTCATTACTTTTACCGATGATTACTCAAGATATGGTTATGTGTACCTAATGAAATGGAAGTCCGAAGCCTTTGAAAAGTTCAAAGAGTTTAGGGCTAAAGTTGAGAATCAATTAGGTAAACGCATAAAGGACATTCGATCTGATTGTGGTGGCGAGTACCTTCTTGGGGATTTCAAGGATTACTTAACTCAAAATGGGATTGTTTCCCAATTGACTGCACCTGGAACTCCCCAACAAAATGGTGTAGCAGAAAGAAGGAATAGGACTCTTTTAAAAATAGCTAGGTCCATGATGAGTTACTCAACTTTACCAATTTCTTTTTGGGGTTATGCCTTAAGTACAACAATACATCTTTTGAATTTAGTTCCATCAAAATCTGTTCCCAAAACACCCATGGAATTGTGGAGTGGGCGTAAGCCTAGTATGAAATATCTCCACATTTGGGGTTGTCCAGCACATGTGTTAAAAGGGAAGCCTGATAAATTGGAACCAAAATCAGAAGTGTGTTTGCTTGTAGGTTATCCAAAAGAAACTAGGGGTTATTTATTCTATAGTCGTAAGGATAACAAAGTTTTTGTTAGTACAAATGTTAAATTCTTGGAAAATGACTATATGAATAATTTTACTCCTCGAAGTAGAGTTGTGTTGGCTAAAATGAATGAATCTGTAAATGAACAACCAATAGATAAAACTAGGGATGATGTGGTTGTATTGGATACACCACAAGATACTACTCTTGAGATGTCTAGTACACAGGTGCCTCGTCGTAGTGGGAGAATTGTTAGGCCATCTATAAGATTTATAGGTCTAGGAGAAACTTATGAAGCTATCTCAGAAGAGGCCGAAACTGATCCTTACACTTATGATGAAGCAATGAATGATATAGATGCACATCATTGGGTCATAGCTATGAAATCTGAATTAGATTCAATGTATTCCAATCAAGTTTGGGATCTTGTAAAGGCGCCTAACGGCATTAAACCTGTTGGTTGCAAATGGGTTTACAAGAGGAAGAGAGGGATAGATGGAAAGGTTGAAACCATTAAAGTAAGGCTAGTGGCGAAAGGGTATACTCAAAAAGAAGGTATTGATTATGAGGAAACCTTTTCACCAGTAGCAATACTTAAATCTATCAGAATTCTCTTATCCATTGCTGCTTATTATGATTATGATATTTGTCAAATGGATGTCAAGACTGCATTTCTTAATGGCAATCTTGAAGAAGAAATCTATATGATGCAACCAGAAGGTTTCATAGCAAAGGACCAAGAGTATATGGTATGCAAGTTGAAAAGGTCCATTTATGGACTTAAGCAAGCATCTAGGTCATGGAACATCAGATTTGATCAAGCAATCAAATCATTTGGTTTTGAACAAAATCTTGATGAATCATGTGTGTAGAAAAGACATCAAGACAAAGTAGTAATGTTCCTAGTGCTTTATGTTGATGACATTCTACTCATTGGGAATGATGTAGGGGTAATGTCATCAGTAAAGGTTTGGTTGTCAAGCCAATTTGATATGAAGGACTTGGGTGAGGCTAACTTTATTCTAGGGATCAAGCTTTGGCGAGATCGCAAGAATAAGATGTTAGGCTTATCACAAGCTGGATATATAGATAAGGTTCTAGAACGGTTTAGCATGCAAAACTCCAAGAAATGAATACTTCCTTTTAGACATGGAGTTCCTCTGTCTGATGACCAAAGGCCTAAGACTCAAGAGGAAGAAAATATGATGAGACAAGTTCTTTATGCTTCTGCAGTAGGAAGTCTCATGTATGCCATGCTTTGTACTAGACCAGATATCTGCTATTCAGTTGGCATGGTCAGCCGATATCAATCAAATCCAGGACCACAACATTGGCAAGCTGTAAAGCATATTCTCAGGTATCTACGGAGAACGAAAGATTATATGCTTGTTTACCGTAGTGAGGATTTGATTTCCATTGGCTATACAGATTCAGATTTTCAATCAGATCTAGATTGTAGAAAGTCCACATCAAGATGTGTATTCACCTTGGGAGGTGGAGCCATAACATGGAGGAGTGTCAAGCAATCTTGTATTGCGGACTTTACCATGGAAGCAGAATATGTTGCTGCTTATGAAGCAGCAAAAGAAGCTGTATGGCTTAAGAAATTCCTTTCTGACCTTGGTATAATAAGAATGGAGCAAGCTCCCATTACTTTGTTTTGCGACAATAGTGGAGCAGTTGCACAATCAAAAGATCCAAGGAATCACAAGAAAGGAATCACAAGAAAGGAAAGCACATTGAGAGAAAGTACCACATCATTAGAGATATTATTGCTCGTGGAGATGTGGTGGTAGCAAAGATTGATAGTGCAAATAATCTAGCAGATCCCTTTACCAAAGCCTTGCCTCAAAGGACCTTCGAGTCACATTTGGAGGGAATGGGAGTTAGATTAATGCACAATAGTCTTTAGGGCAAGTGGGAGATTGTTGAGATTAGTGCCCTTAAATCCTATTGTATGATACTTTGTATGATATTATGTATGACATTATGTATGACTTAATATTGTGTTTAATAAAGTTATTTTATTATTATCTAAAATAATGGTAACATGAATATTCAGACATTATCATATAGTCCATGAGATGCATAGTATGTGATTTATGTGAAAAGTCATAGAAGATATAAATCACAAGTTCTTTGTAAACTCAGAATTGTAGTTCGTAGTCAGTGATGAAATTGGGCGTTTCATCTGCGAAGACTATAACATATCAACTAAAATGATTTGTCTTGATCATGGATGTGGAGACTTCTAGTTGATATTTTGATATGTTTTAAGAGTTAAGACATATTGAATAGGACCGTAGTGAGATTTATTATTCTCCTAACGACTGTCAAATGAATAATAAATCTCACGACTTCTATTCACATGAACTCTTAATCCTGAGAGAATAATAGACCTGATCATGGAGTGTAGGTTGCTTTGATATATCAGGAGTGAGATCTAATGTAACGGTCAAAACCTCAGTATGTTGGGCAGCCACATTTAGTGTTGATGGAACATATATTCTCAAGATGGAATTCATAGTCTCTTAATGGAGATATAAAATATTCCCTTGAGATAAGTTTAATGGGTTTGTTATTCAAAGAGTTAGGCCTAACCACTTTAGTGAGACTAAAGTATATGTTTATGGAATTGGATTTCATAAATATATGATGAATAACTTAAAAGGATTAAACCGGGTACTCAAGGATTAAGATGTAGTAATTCATAAAGTGGCAGTCTTCATTCATGACTTTGTGTTACTACGAATATTTTATGAAGGAGTTGCATGTACAATAAAGTCTTGGGATATAATTTATTAATAAGGCCTAGAGTGCAATTATATTTATATAGTGATATTAAATATAATTAATGGTAACTTTGGACTTGTCAAGAGTTGACAGAAAAGCCCAAGGCCCATTGGAGTTAGAGTCTTATTTGTTCCCTTTTGGTCCCACTCCAAGCCACACACTAAAGCCCAATTGGAAAGGCCAAAAAGGCTAGCCCAATTAGATAATCAGTTTTATAGAGAGAAACATACAGAATATGTGTATGAACAAGAATTGGTATGTATGTGAATGTTAGACACTCTTTCATTCTCTCTAGAACATATACATATAACTGATTGAGAGACCACACATCTGGGGCATCAAGTGGAATTGGAGTGAAGATTGAAAGTGTTCCCAAGTGCTTCTGATCTTTGGTTTTGAATTTTACCGCATCAAGGTACACTTTCTTGTTCTTTAATTCTGAAATTTACATAACACATGTTATCTATTGCGAATGAAGTAGATCCGTTATTTTTCTGCTACGTACATGCATATTTCCTTCAAGTATGAGAAGAGGATGAAGGGTTTAAGGATGAAGGCACCGAAACTGCAGTATCAACCTCTAACCTCTACTGCCTTGTCACTAGACGATAAACCTGTATCTAACTCGCTAGACCTCACCTCCACCGACATCTCTCGAAGGGATTGGAACCAGTCTAAAGATTGACGCCACAAGGGGAAAAGGTCAGCTAAAACTAACCCCAAGATGTTATCCCTTGAAGCATAAAGCCCAACAAGAAGACTCAAAAAACGCTCCTAAACGAGCAAAAAAGAAAGAAATAGAAGGGCAAAGACGCCTAACTTCAAAATAGTCACACATCAAAATGAAGAAAATGAAAAGAAGTTTCAAATGAAATCAAAGCGAAGAAGATTCAGGTAGAAGAAAGAGGGAAGTCGTACTTGAGAAGAAAAGAGCAAATCGGCTTGAGCTCAAAGGAAGAAGGAAACGCAAAAATGGAGGAGAAAATGAAAATGGGGAAGAAGGAAGAAAGAGAAAAGAATTTAAAGGCTTCTCAAAAATCGAGACGTGGGAATACCAAACGCCTTGTCGTGGAACGTACCAATGTCCAGCCAATCAAAACGTGGCACGTGGCCACCAAATGTGTAGCGCCGTCACGTCACCTTAAAGGTGATAGAAATGGAATCTTAGAGGTCACGTTTGAAGTCGGGCAACCCTTTGTATTCCTTAGATCATCAAGACGGTTAATGAGGACCACGGAATAGGGGGCAACTGATGAGTCAAGAAATCTTCCTCGTCCAAACATGGTAATGGATGACCAAAACACCATAAAGAAGGCATTCAATGCAAGAGCCGTTACAGTCAGACGAAGCAAGGGGCATAACAGCTCAGAAGTCCCCATAAACACTACATTAATCACCAAATACGTTACTCAAACAAACAATTAAGCCACCACTGAAGGCCTCCAACAGCTAGAAAGGTAAAAGCATATATAAAGGAGGTCAGACCTAGAGCAAAGGTACACCAAAAAACACATATATCATTCCAGATATTCAGATACCATTTTCTCCAATCATCTGACTTTGTCATCAAAGGTTCATTGACTGGTACCACACCGGTGACCTATCCGACTTACTCCCTATTTCTTACAGAAACGCACGGTTCTGTCTAAACAATCACAGTGACTGACGAACTTGGCTTCATCAATATCATCAATTAAATGTTTAAATTTCAATTTTTTTAAGTCTTAAATTATGTTTAAAAAATAAGTTTGTGGATCAAATAATAATTAACATTTGATTTGAATGAAATTTGACATGCACGTTAAGAAAATAAAGAACATACAATTCAATGATTATATTTTCAAAATATATATTCATGTTAATTTTTTTAGTGAGAATAGTTTCAAGATAAACTTTGTCCATAACAAAATTATCCTCCTAATCAACATAAAAAAATACTCAAGGAAATTTTTTTTAATTATATAAAAATAAAAATATATATCATCCTAATATATAAGGTTGTCTACTGGTCGGTTCGAGTTGGGTTTGGGCTCTATCCTAACTCGACCCGATTCTGGCAGGTGGTAGAACGGAGGACTTGCCACCAATTGTGAGCACTATCTAGTCGAATCGAATCGATTTTGACCAAAACCGACGTAGGCAGAGGTGAACAAGATCTCATTGAATCTCAACAAAATCTTGACCGATCCAACCCAGATCTTGGCGAGATCTCATCAGATCTTAATGGATTTGAGACTAAGAGAGAAAGGGAGGAAGAGAATGGCAATTTTTGGAGAGATTTGCCATTCGGTTCAGTTTCCATCGGGTTTCAACCTCTAACCCACCACTCGATTTGCTCACATCAATTGTTGATGTCGGAGATCTGCCACCATCTACCTTTCTGCTTGGATTGAGTTGGTTCTAATCAAGTGGCACCGGGTCAGAGATTCCATTAGGTCTAGGTTTGCTTTAGACATAAAGTGAGGAAATACATTTTGCCTTTCATGCAACCTTTTCAGTTATGTGAGTTTTTGTCCTGAAAATTGAAACTTTAGTCTTTTTGTTAATATTCACGAAATTGCAGATGTGACACAATTTTGGCAACCTAAAAACCTCAAATATGCTTGATTATCCGCACTTTAGGAAGAAAAGCTCACATCATTTTCACATTGGCGGAGCCATGCTATTGTGTGTAGAGCCAATTGCTTTAGTAGTCCCACAGAAAATAAATTTTTTAACAAAACAACCTACTATATTTTATTAGCAGTTCTTTTCTAGCTATTTCATGTACATGTCTAAAGCAAATTAGACAAATTTTATTTGCTCATTAGAATTTAAGAAAATTATGTTCATACCAAAAAAAAAAAGTTTAGGAAGATTATGAGCTCTCATTAATTATATATATATATATATATATTTATATATATAGGGTTGGGTTCAAGTTACACCTGGTGTAACTCTAAGCAATGTTACACCATTCAATATTTTTTAATTGGATGCAAATTTTGACAAATCTACCATTAGATTACATTATCTTCGTATATTCTCCATGCTTGCAAAATTTCAAGGTGATCAAAAATTAATAGCCATGTCATCAATCAATTTTTTAAATTCAAGTTTTTGTAGTTTAAAATAATGCATAAAAGATGAGTTTATAGTCAAATGGTAAATAATATCCAATTGACATGAAAATTGGCATGATTGTTAAGAACATATAGAACATGTAATTCAACAAGAGGATTTTCAAAATATGAATTCTATAACAAGTTATTGGGTAGTGTAACATTGTTTAGAGTTACAGCAGGTGTAACTTGAACCCAACCCATTGTTTAGAGTTTCAAAATATGAATTATATATATACACACACACACATTTAAATTTTATTCGTACTAGTCACATACCCATGCGACACGTGGGAATATATAAATATCATGTAATGGAGTGTAAAAGTAACAATTACTTCTAGTATTGTCTATTTTTCTTTTTAAATATTTCTACAATTATTTTTTATCTCTACAAATATATATATATATATTTCATTCTTTTTTTTTGTGTTTGATTAATATTTTTTTAAGGTGAATCATATTCTTCTAACTTCTATTGTAGTGTGCTATATTTTCGTAATATACAACTAAACTGAAAGCTCGAAAATGTGTGAAAAACACAAGACCTTGTTTAGACCCCCAATTAAAAGATTACAGCTAGATTGCTTTTACTCGAACTTATCTAAAGTGCGGAAAAGAGTAAATGCGAGCGTACAAACATATAAACTACTCTAAGCCATATTCATCACAACATAGCAGTATAATGAAAGCTAAAAGACTAGGGAAGAAAGAATGCAAACACAAGATAACACGCCGATGTGTTATCGAAGAGGAAACCGAAGAACTCGGTGAAAAACTTATTCGCCGCCCTCCAAGCGGTAATCGATCCACTAGACAATCAGTTGGGATACATGGGTTAGCAAGAGACCCTCCAAGCCTAATCTACCCAATGTACCTAAGCCCTCCAAGCTCCTACTCCAACAAGGCTTCTCGGAACTGGTCTTGTCTAGCTCTCTGAATCCCGCAACAAGCTCCATGTTGCATCCGCCATCCTTGGCATCTTCCAATGCTTTCCAGCAGCACCAAAAACACTCTCAACACTTTGAATGTGTATGGGTAGTGTTTAGGTAGAAATCTCCTCTCAAGGTATGTCAATGGGAGAGGGAAGGAGAAGAGGCTACAATGATTTCTCACTAAGGATGAGTAGCTCTCTCCCTAAAAGATGGGTGTGTGTGTTGTTGAAAACCTATCTAAGGTTTTTCTCTCTGAATGGCCTCCTTTACATTTGTGGGTAATGAGGGTATATATAGTATGGGTGAAGGGTATGAAAGTCTCACTTAAAAATCCTCCAGGCAGAATGTTTTGCGAGTACCTCGTGAGAAGGCCTTACCCGCGAGACACTCGCGAAAAGGACAGCCTGGCATGACTCTTCAACTTCCAGTCATGTGCTCCTCACGTGGCTCTTTCGCGGGTTAGTTTCTTGCGTGCTTCTCGCGAAATCTACTGATTCTTCAATTAAACTTAAGTCTTCACCAACTTAATACTAAACCCAATACAATAAAATCCCACAAAATACAAGGAACAAAATTAAAGCAATTACAATGCTTTTTGTCATGGAATAAAGCCAACATAAAACATAGTTGTAAATCACAACTTTACATAAACTTTATAAGTTTCAAATTTATTATTCAAATTTCTCATCTCTTAAGGAATAAGTAATAATGAGATTATCATAATAATCAAAACTTATCACAAAATTAGAATGATATCTTAACCAAAATTAAAATGAAACCAAAGGAATAAAAGATAGACTTTTTTGAGAAGAAAAATATAGACTTTATAATAATTTATTACGCAAACAATTGGTAGGCATATTCAAATTCATAACCGTGTAGATTGTGTTTTGATATAAACTCGAATTCCTATTTCCAAAAAAAAATTCCACCAAAAGAAAGTAAAGAGAAAGAGAGAGTACTCACAGTTTTTGTGTGGAAAAAATATGGATTGAATGGAAGAAATAATATCAAATTTGTACAAAATAAAATGGGGAGTAAAAGAGTCAAAATATAAGAGAGAAAATGATAAAGAAAGTGTAATGGTAAAGTAAAGAGTAGTGAGGAGATAAAGAGGCACAGATGGAGGGGAAAGGTTGGGGAATTGTAACAGTAGGTGTGGACTAACAAGAAAAAAAAGAGTTTTGTTTTTCTTTTTTAGAAACGGAGAAGAAAATTTAAAAAAGAGAAAAGAAGATGTAGAAGATAAGTGGATAAAGTGGCCGCTGAAGTAGCTCAATATTAGCATAGCAATAATAAATGCTACCCTTCCGCTTTTAGATATAAATATATATAGATGTGTGTGTTTTCTAAATTTATCTTTACGGATTAATTAATACCATTGATTGGCTCCTCAATCAAAAATTCTTGTCTCCACGGTTTTTCACTTTACTCCATTGGGTTTTTGGTTGGTGGTAATGTTGCAAATACTACACCAACAATATAGGAATGTGGAATATTACATTATTTGGTTAGTTTATTTATACACAACTTTACTATTATGTAAATTTACAAAAAATTTTAACATTACCTTATGAGCACTAGCATCGGGTATGCTATGCCAAATGCCATTTTACCACACCAAAACTTACTTTATCAATTTTAGCATATCATTTAATAATACGTTATACATCACATGTTCTATTTTATCATTACACCATATTAAATTTTTTTTTTTTAATCTCAGCTATAATCCATCACCCCCACATCCCACCACCACCGACCATCACCCCCACAACAGCATAACCCTCCACCACTACCATCAGAAACCACCGTCTGAGACACCAAAACCACCACAAAACTCATCCCAAAACCAAATCACAAACACCATAAGACAAACAAGAACCAAAAAAAAAAAAAACAGAAATTGATAGAAGAGAGAGAGGCTAGCGGCCATTAGTGGTGGCTCTGCCAGTGTGCAGGAGAAGGACACCACAGCAAACAGCTGCCAATCTCAGTCCCACCACCACTAGAAACACCAATCTCAACCCCCAAAAAAAAAATAATAATAAAAGTTTGTTATAAGTGTGAGAGAAGAGAGAGAAGAAAAACATAAGAGGGAAGAGAGAATGTCGATCTCAACCCAGAAGAGAGAAGAGAGAAAAGAGAGGAGAAAAAAGAGAAGAGAGAAAGGCCTGGTTTGTCTGTGTGACTATGTGAGAGAAGAAAGAAAAAAAAAATAAGAGAGGGGGGAGAGATGAGAGAAACACTTGAATTTAGTTGGGTTTTGATGTAGAAATATGAAAATAGGGGTTTGGGAGAAAATGAGAGAAGTTTAAAACAATTGTCCTACGAAATGCCCTATAAAAAGCTGATCTGGAAATTTTCGCGGGAAGCTTACTCGCAGAATTACTCGAAAAATTTTTCGCGGGAAGCTTACTCGTGGAATTACTCGCAAAACACTCACGAAACTCTCTGTCCAAACTTCGTGACTGAGCTTTACTCGTGAAATTTTTCGCAGGTAAGCCTTACTCACGAAATTACTTGCGAAAACACCCAGAAAACATGTTTTTCACTAAAAAACAACTTGAAAAATTTTGAAAAACATAGGTGATACAAATCACTTCCAAAAGCAAACAAAAAGAACAAAAATCTTTTTGGTTTGATCCACATATGGTTGAGCATACACACATCACATTTGAACATGTACAATCACATAAATGAAATAAGCATTCATTGAACATTAGACTTGTGTGTTGTGTGTGTGTGTATCAAATTTGGAATAATCCTTAGTCTAGAGTGAAGTTTCAATGATCAATTCAATCAAGTCATACACAACTAGTACTAAGTCAAGTGGTCTATCTCAATTATAGAAATGAACATATATGATCTCCCACAAGAAAATGATTACACATCTTTGAAGCTTTTCATTTGGCTTCTTTACAAATCATAACATTTGATCATTTTTGAACAATACATCTCATTTTGAGATCGGTACTTGAAATTTTTGATATTTCAATTTTGTGAGTAAGCCTTTGGCTTTTTGAGCACCATACATTTCAATAAAAAAGTCGCTTTCCCTTTTTCCTAGTCAAATACTAGTATGTGCGACGGTTTTTGCAGCTCATTATCTCTTTTCATTTTGAGATTTACATTTGTTGAGCTCTTTAAGCAAAAACATAAAAATAAAGTGGGAAGAGATATAGGCACAAGTTTATGCAAGTATCAAAACCAACAAAACTATTGACCAATCATTCATGACAAGCTTGAAGATCGATTTACAACAGTCACACATAGATTTCAAGATTTTTCCCACAAAGATAGATGTGCATACAAAACAAGCTAAGCTCGTAAATTCACTACGCCATTAGTACAAATGTACTAGGCCAAACTCACATGTGAAATATGCTCAAACATATACGATCAAACTTTTTGAAGATTTTTCAATTTTTATGGGTTTTTGAATTTTTCAACACACTAAAAAACAGAATATGTAAAGTAAAATCAACAGAAGCAAAATAGTGCATATAAAGAGATGCATGATGCACAAATGCATGATAATGAAGCATCTAATGCATGAAGAGTCCTACAAAGATTGAAAGAATTAGATCAAGGACCAAAAGAGCATAAGCTCAACCATAGGAACCCTTCTTCATCCAAACGGAATGATTGTTTGGAATGAGTGTCTCATGAGAAGTGAGATGAGGGTTAGAAGAATAAGAACCGGAGATGCATATAAACAAGGAGGTAAGAACATCAAAAAATTTCTTCAACAACTTACCATTTTCCCCCAAATCCGGTTTTGCTTTCATAGCACAACTTCCAAGAAACTCAAGTTTCTCTTTTCTTTTGATTCTTTTAAGAGCTTGAAACTTAGAGTAATGTGGTCTAAGATGACCAAAGGCACCACAATAGTGACAAACAATGGGTTTAGGTCCATTGGGCTCTTCAGGGAGGGATCTAGCACCATGGTTTTGTTCTTTCTTCAACATGGGGCATTGAGATTTTATGTGACCAATCACACCGTAATGGAGGCATTTAGGAACAAACTTAGATGCACTCAATTCCCTAGGATGGGACCTAAATAGAGGCTTAGGCTTAAGAGCCTTTCTCTCCACTTTTTGATTTCTTTTGTGTGGAGGAATGTACACCGATTTGTACTTTGAGGTAGAACACACAATAGGCACAAAATTGGGTACCACAATATGATTGCAACAAATATTTTTATCATTTTTAGCAATAGGTTCAGCAATCAAACACTTGGCATGCATCTTAAGAGATTCATTTTCACATTTAAGATCATTAACAAGTTTGTTAGACAAAACAAGTTTAGCATCCAAGTCCATATTCAAACATTCAAACTCTTTCAACTTTTCAAGAGAATTTTCAGCAAGCTTCTTATATTTTTCAACCAATTTTTTGGATTCATTGAGCTTAGCAATCAAATCATCATTTTTACAACGAAACTTACTCAAATTCTTATGAAACTTCTTAGCCTTTTTCTTCAATAGTTTGACATTTGGAATATTAACAACACCCATAGATTCATGTAACTTGTCATCACAATTATGAGGATTAACACTCATAGAGGCATTTTCACAAACACATAGCATACTACAATCATCAATAACCAAAGAAGCATACAAATCACTATCCATGGCAAAACATACATGGGGTCAAGGATCACACTTAGGTATTACGGCTCGATTGATTTTACTCTAACTGAAAGTTCAAATAGTGTGTAAAACTCCGATGAACATTTAGACCTCCAGTTTACAAATTACCAACACAAGTTTATAATCAAACAATATATGTGCGGAATATGAATGTAAGCTAAAATAGAATTGGTAAAACAATCTAAATTGAAATTAATCACAACCACAGCAGTAATTAAAAGGCAAAGATTAAGGGAAGAGAGATGCAAACACAAAGATAACACATCGATATGTTATTGAAGAGGAAACTGAAGTACTCGGCAAAAAACCTCTCCGCCACTTTCCAAGCGATCAATAATCCACTAGAAAATATAGTTGGAATACATGAATAGCAGAAGACCCTCCAACCCTAATCTACCCAGTGCACCTAAGCCCTCTAAGCTTCTTGCTCCAACAGGGTTATGCTGAACCTTGTCTTCTCTAGCTTACCGGATCCCGCAATAGCCCATTGCATCAACCAAAATGAATTGGTCCCTTCTGAACTACTTCCAAAGCACCAAAATACCTCTTCACAGATATGGGTATGGTGAGATAAGGATTTGGCTAAATGTACCTCTCAAGGATATATCAATGGAGAGGGTGAAAGTAGAGGAATTTGGAGAATCAAAAGATGAAGATTGTGGATAAGTCAATCTTGTTTTTCTCTAGGATTTTTCTCTCAAAATTCTCTCTGGAAGCTCTCTACATTTCGTGGGTATAAGGGTATTTATAGTAGGGTGTATGAGGAATGTGAAGAGTCAGTTACAACCAAATAGGGCATTCTGGCGACTCGAGCTCGTGACTGGAACGAGTCGCAAGTTTGAGTCGCGAGCTAACTGCCTGGCCAGACTGGAAGTTTTGTCTTGTAGTGCAATAGCTAGCGTGACCCTTCAGCTCCCCCTGCATGCTTCACATGTGTGCCATTCTAGAGACTTGCCAGTCGCGAGATCCAGTCGTGAGACTCCCTTGAATTGCACACTTCTGAGATTTCTTCACACTCTCTCACACACTACCCTTACATAATTCCCACCTAAATACAGGGTATCTAATTGCTAAATTACAAGCAAATTTGGCACGGAATAAAACCAACAAATGATTGAATAAATTCAACCTTACAATCTCCCCCTTTGGCTATTCCGTGACAAAACCCTACAACAGACTCTAGACTTAACATGTGAGTTGAAAACAGTTGCCAAAACTCACTCACACCTAACTCTAGAAACTGTGAAGCTCTTGAACCATAAGAACAAGTTTTTCCTGAAAACAACAACATAAGATGATCATTGTAAGCAGAAATATTGAAATGCATATGAAGCAAGCACAATGCGATCAAGCACTAAAGATTAAAGCAATAAAGCATGACTTGACCAAACAGGAACAATCACTATAAATAGTGATCACAATGAACATTCACACAAGGAATGAACAGCTAGACATGCAAGCTAATAAGCTCAATGCAAAATATCATTTGCATGTCTAACACTCAACCGATACAAAAACACAAGGTAATTGCATCAAGGATATAAAATCTAACAAGGGCACAAGAGTGATGTACTAAAAGAAATGCATAACATTAACTAAAAGTACTAAGCTACAAAGCAAAGGTACAAAATACAGCATAAAATAAATACACAACATAAACCCTGATATATGATAATATTAAGCAAAATATCAAACATAGGCCTTTTCTAACTCCTACTCTTAAACATCAATACTCCCCCTTTGATCAAGCTCTTTCTCCCCCTATCATCATCATCTTCCCCTTTTTGTCATGGAATAGCAGTAATATGAAAGCTAAAAGAGTAAGGAAGAAGAATGCAAACACAAGATAACACGCCGATGTGTTATCGAAGAGGAAACCGAAATACTCGGCGTAAAACCTCTCCGCCGCCCTCCAAGCGATAAATCGATCTACTAGACAATCAGTTGGGATACACGAATAGCAAGAGACCCTCCAAGCCTAATCTACCCAATGTACCTAAGCCCTCCAAGCTCCTACTCCAACAAGGCTTCTCAGAACTGTGTCTTGTCTAGCTTTCCGGATCCTGCAATACGCTCGATTGCATTCACCAAGCCTCACCGGCTTCTTTTGGCAAATCCCCAAAGCTTCCTAAGCTCCAAAACACTCTCTACACTCTGAAAAGGTGTGGGCTGTGTTTGGGTACAAATCTCCTCTCAAGGTATCACAATAGGAGAGGGAAGGAGAAGAGGCTAGAATGATTTCTCACTAAGGATGAGTAGTTCTCTCTCTAAAAGATGGGTGTGTGTATTGTAGAAAACCTATCTAGGGTTTTTCTCTCTGAATGGCCTCCTTACAATTTGTGGCTAATGATAGTATATATATAGTATGGGTGAAGGGTAAGAAAGTCACACTTAAAAATCCTCCAGGCAGAATGTTTCGTGACTACCTCGCGGGAAGGCCTTACCCACGAAACACTCGCAAAACTGACAACCTGGCACGACTCTTCAGCTTCCAATCATGTGCTTCTCACATGGCTACATCGTGGGTTAGCTTCTAGCGAAATCCACTTGATCTTCAATTAAGCTTGTGTTTTCACCAACTTAATACTAAACCCAATACAGTAAAATTCCACATAATACAAGGAACAAAATTAAAGCAATTACAACACTTTTTGTCATTCAATAAAGCCAACATAAAACATAGTTGTAAATCAGAACTTTAGAAGAACAATGTTAAACCAACTAAAAATTCTATCTACAAATGTTTACGAATTGACGTGTCAATAAAAGCGATTTCTAGATTTCAACAATTTAATTAATAGTTTTTTAAATTACTTTATTATGATTAATGACATATCAGTTTTAAGTATTATGTAGTATCTTTGTCATCATTCTTTTCTAAAACTCTTATAGTATCCTTCCACGTTCTAACCACCCAAAAGACTCTCACATAGTCACATTCTAATTAACTATATCGTTCTTAACAAAGAGTTTTCTTATTTGAAGCTATGCAAATATTGAGAGTTGTAAAATTTTTCTTTTCCTTTTTTATTTCTACTTTAGCTCAATTCATATTTATTTATCATGTTTGTTTTAGTTCAATTTCTATTTAATTGAAAGGTACAAAAGTAATTTTGAATTTACTTTGGAACATGGTAGTCTAATTCCATAAAATTTAAATTCTTTTTCTTTTATGGTTGCTTATAATGTTTTAGTTATATTTATTTTCTATTAATAATATATCTTTTTATAGATTTAATTTACAATTACAAGTGATAACTCCATTGTAATGGTATCCATTATGACATCCCATATCTGTTGTTTAAACCCCATTGGCCTCTTTCTCCACCACTATTCACTTATTTTCCTTGTAAGTTTCTCATGTTATATATATATATATATATATATATATATATATATATTACATTGAATTTTCCATGAATTGCAAAATCAATATGATAGTTTTACCTTGACCCTTCCAAAAAAAGATATATATATCCTAGTTCCACCCCTATCTCTCCCCATCTAGTGACTAGGTTGTTGAATTCAGTGGTCTGGTGGTTGAGTCACCAATTTTGGTGGTATGTGATTGGAAATTTTACATGTCATATCAAACACTTGAAAATATTTTTATTGAAATGAAAAAAAAAATTACATTTGAAAATATTTTACAGCGATACAAATGTTAATTAAAAACAATTTATTGGATTATATGGCCAAAATATCTGCATACATAAAAAAAAAATGGCTAAAATATCCTTGAAAAGCTCCAAAAATACCTAAATATCTACAATTTTTTTAAAAAGACAAGAATAACCCTAAAGTATTAAAAATGACCAAATATCCCTAAAACCCCCCAAATTTACTAAAATACCATAAAAACCTCCAAAATGATTAATTTACCCTTGGAACATCTAAAATACCTTTGAAATATCTAAAATGACCAACACACCCCTGAAAACCTAAAAATTGTCAAAAATAATCTTAAAACATCCAAAATAATAATAGATAAATAAACCCTTGAAACTTTAAAAATGTGTAAAATACCCCCATGAAACCTTTAAATGACCAAAAACAATACCTTGGAAACCACTAGCATGACCAATATATATATAATTGTGTATGTGTTTTGACTTTATCATTACGAATTAATTAACAACATTATTTGGTTTCATAAACAAAAATTATTGACTTTATCATCGTACACTTTACTCTATGGGGTGTTTTGTTCATCACAATGTAGCAAATATTGCCTCAACATTACGAGAACAGGGAATATTACGATGTTTAGTTTATTTATTATTTATACACAACTCTACAGTAATGTAATATAACCAAAAGCTTCACATTACCTTGTAATGTGATTACAACATTAAATGATGGTTATATTATCTTACATAATCATGAGAATGTGATAATTTTTTTAATAAAAAATTGTCCACTACTAACTTGTACTTACAAAATTCTTCTTGGATAAAACTACCAAAATACCCTAAAATATCAAAAATGACAAAAATATCCCTAAAAACCTTCAAAATGATTTTTTTTTTTTTTTTTTAGAAGACTTCAAAATGATCTAAATACCTATAAAAACACTATAAAAAAAAAGGTCAAAATATCCCTAAAATCCCCATATTGTCCAAAATACCCCTTAAAACACCAAAATACAACTGAAACCTCCAAAATGGCCACCATACCCTTGAAACATCCAAAAAAACTCTTAGAAACATATGAAATTACTAAAGTACCCCTTAAAATTTCAAACTAACCAAAATAAAGCAAAATTATTAAAAATGGCCAAAGCACCTCCAAAAACTCAACTATGACCATTATAACATCAAAACATCCAGATGATCAAAATAATCTCTAAATCCTAAAAGTGAATAAAATACCCCAACTTATATATATATATATATATATATATATATATGAATAGGAAAAAAAAAACATATGGAACCACCATATTGCCCAAAATACGCCAAAAACCTTTAAAATGATCAAAATAATCATAAAATGTCCAAAATACTCTAAAACTTTCAAATAAAACAAAATAACCGTGAAACGTCAAAAATTATCAAAATACCCCTGAAATCGTCTAAAACCTTAAAAATTACTAAGATATCTAAATAAAACTTTAAAATTATAAAATATTCCAAAGATATCCAAAATACCTTAAAATTAATGAAAATAACTAAACTACATCGAAATACCTACAATAGTTCCCGAAGCCTCCTAAATGACCAAAATATCCCCATCCCCCCTAAAAAAACACACTCTAAATCAACCAAAAGACCCCTGAAAAGTCTAAAATCTCCCAAATCACTTGAATGACTTAAAAAATACCCAACCCCTCCCCTCTCCAAAAAAATAATAAATAAATCAAATTTACCCAAATACCCCCTGGTGCCAAAAATGTTCAAAAACCAAAACACCCACTCTGAAAGACTGAAACAACTAAAATAATCAAAATTTTCCTTTAAGCCTCCCAAATTTTCCAAAATATACACGAAACATCCAATATAGCCAAAATACCCCAAAATCACTTAAATGGAAAAAATACCATTGAAAACTCTTAAATAACCAAAATAAACATAAAAATTATGAAATTACCAAATACCTCGAAACCTCTAAAATCAGTAAAGTTCCTCCTAAAATCTCCAAAATGACCACAAGGTGCCTAGGCCATACCCATTGTAAAGATCTCCAATCTATTGTGGGCTTTTGGGATAGGTGATTGGTAGGTAGTACCCTCAATGTTTTACAATGGATAATTCCAAAGCTTGAACTCGTGACATGCAGATTTTGATGAAAGACAGTTGCCTTGGTCTAACCTCTATCAAAACAATCCTAAAACTTAAAGTATGATCTAAATACCCTCAAAACTTTTAAAATGATCAAAATATATCTAAAACCTACAAAATACCATCAAACCTCTAAAATAACCAAAATGATCAAAATACTCCAAAAAATACTCTAAAACTTGGACCTACAAAATGAAAATAAAAAACACTCTTGAAATCTCTAAAATGAAGAAAAATACCTATGAACATCCAAAACGATTAAAAATGTTAGGACATATGTGGAACTTGTTAGAACATATGTCACGTAGAATTGGCTAATCCTTTGATAAAACGCACTTTACTTGTAATTGAGTAGATCTAGGATGTGTTTAATACTTCAAGGAATAGGAGTTCAAGTCTAGTATTGAAGCCATGCAAGTCTGTCCAAGAAACAAGTGAAGAAGTGCTATTCATTAAATCTCGACAGATAGCTCGACAGATGTATCTATCGAGATTTAATGTTTAATTCTCGACAGCTCTCGACAGAAG
This sequence comes from Notholithocarpus densiflorus, assembly GCA_030021035.2. Classification (NCBI taxonomy): domain Eukaryota; kingdom Viridiplantae; phylum Streptophyta; class Magnoliopsida; order Fagales; family Fagaceae; genus Notholithocarpus; species Notholithocarpus densiflorus. The sequence continues at coordinate 123,483 of JARYZH020000346.1, forward strand.
CTGTATCTATCAAGAATTACGAAATTCAGATTTCCAGATCTGTTTTTCACGCGTATCCAAGCTATTTGTGTAGGGTTTCTTTTCTCACAACCCTAGACATATATAAGGATTATTTTAAGAGCTGTCTAAGGTGATGCAACTTGATGCAAAGTGATCATTCACTCAAATTGTGACCGGAGAAAATTTGCCCTAGTTCATCTTCTTTGTAAAAGCTACTGTGTTTGTGCGCCAAGGCTTTTGTAACCAAGGAGCTTCTTGATCTTCATCGTCTGGATGAACTGAAGAACTTTGCAGCCAACATCTTTCTTAAGTTGGTGTGTTAGTCACGTATTGGGATCCGTGCATCGATTGGTTAGTCACGTACTTGAAGCCATGCATTGAAAGGAGAGATTGTCACTACATTGCAAGTCCAATTGTGTACTGGGGTAAGGGTTCAACTATAGGTTGGTATTAGGTACTAGGATTCCTTTTACTTGTAACCGCTTGTTTTGATAATAGTGGATTCTTGAGAGTGGTGACCTTAAATTCACCCGGTGGGGTTTTGCCTCAGTGGTTTTCCCCATTTGTAAACAAATTACCTATGTCAAATTTAATTTCTACTGCATTTAGTTATTTAGTGATTTGTTTGTGCTACCACGCTCATTGCAAGTAATTGAATCTAATTAATTTCACTTGGCTAAATTAATTGATTAAGTTACCAAATGGGTCAATACATTCTTGGCCTATCAAAAAATATCTTTGGAACCTCTACAATATCAATTTTAGAGATTATGCTTCGCCCTTACTTTTCCTTAAGGGTTGGGGAAATTGCTAAAATACTCTTTGAACCTTTAAAATGCTTTAATGACACAATTGGAATTTATTGGAGTATCAAGTGAGGAGGGATTGAGTAGTAGGTGCTATACATGGCTAAATTCTAAGTAGTGAGAATTTTGCATTATTTCTTCCCATTTTAGTAGGGTTTAAGAGGGAATGGTTGGAAATAATTATAAAGGGTATGGGTACTTTCAAAGTTTCATGGTAATTTAGTCATTTTGTAGGTTTCAAGGGATATTTATGTCATTTTAAATGTTTTAGTGGTATTTTTGATTCTTTGGATGTTTTGAGAGAATTTTGATCATTTTAGAGGTTTTGAGGAGCATTGTGGTCATTTGAACTTGTTAGGGTATATATGTCATTTTCAATAGTTCAGGGGCTATTTATGTTATTTTGGAGTAAGTGTTTATTGGTCATTTTAGACTTCAATCGTATTTTAGTAATTTTTTGGACATTTTGAGGGCAGTTTCTTTATTTTGGAGGGATTTTGGGATATATTGGTCATTTTGGAGGTTTTACTGGACATTTTGGTAACTTTGGAGTTGTTGTAGGTATTTCAGTTAATTTGCCTGTTTGAGGTGCATTTTGACAATTTTGGATGTTTTAGGGGTATTTTAGTCATTTTGGAGGTTTTCTGGATGGTATTTGAGTCATTTTAGAGTTTTCATGGGTATTATCAGTCATTTTGTAGGTTTATATATATATATATATATATATGATTTAGAATTTAATTGGTTTTAGACTCTTCGATTTTTGCACTCAATAATTCACTTGCCACAAAAATTACAAACTTAGATGGACACATGGCGGAAAATTGGACTCCATTTGAAATCTATTTTAGAATCTAATTGGATTTGGACTTTTCAATTTTAACCCTCAATAATTCAATTGGCACAAAACTAAAAATTAAATGGGACACGTGGCCCAAAATTGAGAATCCATTTAAATATTAAATGTCTCCATTGCCAACACTAGAAGCGTTATTCACCTAAAAATTACTAGTGTTACTCTATTATAGTTTTTTTTTTTTGGTTAAACAGAGAGTCTATTAAAACTAACCCGAGAAGGAACGGGTTTCAGCCACTACAAAAGTTTCAGTCGCAACATTAACATTAGAAGCACTGCTATTAGCATTGTCAAAAGATAAAATATCCAACATAAACATAGGAGGTGTAATATAATACACAAAAGCCTCCTACTGAGAGCTACCCATCCTAGCTAGAGAGTCAGCTGCTTGGTTGGCTTCCCTGAAGCAGTGGTTGAGCCGGACCTAATGGAAAGCTTGGAGAGTGTCCCTGCATTCAGCCACCAAAGGCTAGGTTAGTCTCACTACAACAAAATGTATTTTCAGTGACGAAAAAATTCATCACTAAAAGTCCAGTTTTTCGTCACTAAGGACCTTTAGTGACGAAATTGGACTTTTGGTGACGAAACTCATTTCGTTACTGTAGCCCTGTCACTAAAAGTCCTGGTGATGAAAAATTTCGTCACTAAAAGTCCGATTTGATTTTTTTTTTTTTTTTAACTTTTAGCGACGAGAACGTTTCGTCACTAAATGTTTTCCTCACTAAAAACACTATTCAGTGACAAAAATATTTCGTCACTAAAAACACTTTAGTTTACTAAATCATATTTAGTGACAAATAATTTCGTCATTAAAACTATGTTCGGGTACATATAGTGACAAAAAAATTCGTCACTAAAACTATTTTTAAGAAAATCCAGGCACATATAGTGACGAAAATTTTCGTCACTAAAACCATTTCTTACAAAATTTTGCTATATTTAGTTACGAAATTTTCGTCACTAAAACAATTTTTTGTTGCTATATTTGTGACAAAAAAATTCGTCACTAAAACTTATTTTTTGTTTTTATTTTTTTCATGGCTTTGATATTAACCTGTAACCTATCATTACATTATTAAAATCTCACATTTGAATAACACATTTATTTCAACAACACATTTATAAAAAAAGATCCATACATTCCACAAGTAAAAAATAAAACAAGTATCCAATTCAAACTCCTTCCATACAATAATTGTTTGCAATACATACAACAACTCTACCTAAACCCTATTTTAGAACTAACGGAAGATGTTCTCATATGTCTTCAAGTAATGCCAAAAGTAAATCCCCTAAAAGCCACCAATAAGAAATCTGCACATATATAAAAACAATAATTCGTTAAAATCGTAAAGTAAAAACATTAACTATGTTATAAGAAACATTTCTAACAATGCATTAAGAGTAACCACACCAATAAATTAAAACCACAACTCCTAATGTATAAGTTGTAGAAAGCAAATAAAGTACTAACCAAAAAGTGTTTTAACTTGAAGTTGAACCACCCCCATAAGTAAGAGCATCATCATAACCCTTGCTTCTCAAAAAGTTAAGAATATTCTTTTGGACCTCATCTTGCTTAGTTCGTGCATCTTGGTCCTTAGCTCGCTCCTCTTGATCTCTAGCTCTTGCCTCTTTGAGCTCAATTATCTCATTTTCTAACCGTTGGATATACTCCACCGATATATTAAAGGAGGCGGTGGTTACTAGAAAAGAGGAAGGTCTTATGGCAAGTCCTTTTACAATACCAGACTTCTTCTTAAACACCAAGTTTGAGATCTCCTCTTGTGTAAGGGGAATAGCATTAGGATCTTGACAATGATCCGCTTGCACTTTGAGAATATTTTCCTATCATTTGAAAGAGAGAAAGAAAGAAACAATCACAACATTAATACTACATATGTTATAACTTTACAAACATGATAGGGATGGAATGATACACATACATATGTCGCTTCATCCTCAAGGTGTATCCACATATTTGTATTTGGATTGAAATGAACATCTTTGAAGATTTTTGCCAATTCAGGAACTTGACCATCATTATTATTTATCTAATTAATTAACATTCAAGTGTTAGATAGATATACTAAATTAATCACAACATGCAATATACTAAGGTTTAAGAAAATGAAAAAATACGCACCTCCTCATCAACCCTAAGAGCAAGTGCCTTTGTCCCGCATCTATGTTTGCCTTTAGTTTTATTCCTATTTTCAGAGTTCTTTCTTGATTTTTTCTAATAAACAACATTCAAGATATTTATTAGATCATGAATAAAACAGTATACATTTACTTCATCTTAATATTAATCTAATCAGTTGACAACATAATATAGTAAACATTGGATAATAATAATATACGCATAAATAATTTACCAGCCAATCCTCATTGGTCCATCTCCCATCAATGAGTTCAGTCCACTGCTTCTCCGTGGCATTCATTTGCGGGTGGCTTCTTGCATAGTCAGCACCATGAGATTTTTTGAGCTTTTTATAAGCCTGATGCAACTTGTGGTAGTTGGAACTCAATAATCTTCCACATTTTGTATTTAATGTTTTCGTTACCAAGTTGGAATCTCCTTCTAGCTCAAACTGATCCTGTAAAATGAAGTGTATATGTATTATAAAAATATTATTATATGAAGCACCACATCTCTAGTAGCAACATCAACATTTTTCCAATTTTTCACATTGTAACTAGACAAATTACTTCGCACTTGTACGCCAACGTGATTGACAAGCTTGCACGCATTCTTCCCAACAGGAGCATCATACTCTGCAGCTATACGTACTGGCAGCTTACCACTTTTTTCAACAAATGCCCGTACTACTATACCACGTGTTGCTCCACGGGTAGTTCTGCTAGCAGATCCTATTTAAACATTATTAATGTTAAAAAATTATACATTCCATGTACATTATAGCTAAATTAAGTGAAGTATAATCTCAATAGTAAAAACAGGGTGCAGTTGTAATTAAGTATATTCTATGTAATTACCAGTCATGCTAGTTAATGTGCCGGTAGTCTGCCCCTCCGCACTAGAAGAACTTTGGGCAGGAGGATTTGCTTCAGGAGGTGTTTCCGTAGATTGGACCGTAGATCGGACCACTTGGATAGATGCCTCACCTCGCGAGCGTGTAAGTCGTCCTGGTGCCATCTGTAAGTAACATACATATAATGGAACAACAAAGTCATTACAAGTAATGGAACAATAAAGTTATTATCATCTATTGTACCCTATGGAACATCTATTATACCTTATGGATTACAGAATTAGATGACTCATCATCATTGTCATCGTCACCAATAGGTGGTACATAATCATCATCTACCACAACACTAGCTCTACTTCTTTTTCCTTTTGCGCAATTGGACTGAGCAGAATCCTTTAGAGAAGTTGAGATGTGCTTCAATCCCAAAGCATCAATTATCTCTTGGTTTTGCCTCATTCTATCCAATCTTGCCATCTCATACCTCGGTATATTACGAGTGTATTTAGCCTTTTTGGGCATTTTTTGAAACTATGTATTGACATGAAAGATAAGTACAATTGCTACTAACTTAACATCAAGCAATTCACAAGTGCAAAATTTGAACACAATTGCTACTAACTCAACACAACAAATGACCACATCAATATCCATATCAAGTTTAAGATAAGTACAAAACATCTCAATAACAATTACTACTAACTTTACATATCATAGTCTACACCATTATCCATATCAAGCAATTCACAAGTGCTAAATTTGAACACAATTACTACTAACTCAACACAACAAATGACCACATCAATATCCATATCAAGTTCAAGATAAGTACAAAACAATTGCTACTTAGACAAGCATAAAACTTTAAGACAAGCACACAACATTTAAGACAATTGTTATGAACTCTACATATCATAATCCATATTAAGATCAACATCAGGTATGTCATGCTCTTCATTTTCATTAGCATCTCTTGAAGTTCCACCTTCAAGAAAAACCTCAGTTTCAACATCACCCATACAATAGTCAATAATATTGTCCTCAACATTGATAGAGACAACATCAACAATCGCTTCTTGTTAGAATGCGTCACTATCTTTTGTATTATCATTGGATTCTCCACCCCCGACTTCCGGGACATCAAACACTCCCTTATGTTGGATGGATTGCACAATTTTCTAAGGTTCACCCAATTTGGTATCTTGAAGGTAAAAAACTTGTCTCGCTTGACTAGGAAGTATAAAAGGGTCATTTTCATACCACCGACTTGTAACATCAATGCTTGTGCAGTGTGCATCGGTTCTTATCGTTCTCCTTCGACCATTGGTGCCAGTATTGTACCAATCACACTGGAACAAAACAACTTTATGGTGAAACATATACTCCAATTCCCAAATTTTGCACACATGACCATAGAAGTCGTGCATTTCTCCCTCATGATCCCCTTCAGTACATACACCACTGTTTTGGGTTACACGACGATTATCTAGGTCCCTTGTATGGAACTTTACACCATTGACCATACAAACTATGTACTCTTTCACATGGGGCTTAGAACCATTTGCTAATGACCATAACTGTTTAGTAGCTTCTGGTGACTCGTTAACTTTCAATCTATTCATCTATAATGACATACAACAAGTGATATTAATTAGTAATAAGCAATGACGAAACTTTTAAATGTTTAATTTTTATTAGTGTGATTAAATTTCAAATGTCTTACACATTTTCTGAACCAGTTGGGAAACTCTTGTCGTTGGATTTGAGTTATGGCTTCTCTAGTAGGATTATGCAATATGTTTTTGTGTTCACTGTAAAAATAAGGTGATTTATTTTCAGCTAAGCATTGTAGATAATATTCAAAACTTGATCAAACAATACATGCATATGAAATCACATACTTTAAAATAAGGCTCTAGCTTAGGACCATTGTACAACAAGTACCAATGAGCAATATCAAGCAATGCACGAGACAAGTTGCCATCATTTCGCCTACCACCTATAGGTCGGGCAATTTGTGAAAAAACTATCAATCCTTCACTAGATTCACCTAAATCTTCATTTCTTTCTCTTCGATTATGCACAGTTTCAATCCCATCAATATACAAAGACCAGTTGTTAATACATTCTTTGAGAATGTAAGCCTCTGCAATCGAACCTTTTGGTCGAGCTCGGTTTGAAACGTATCTTTTCAATTTTCCAAGGTACCTACGAGGAAAAAATACGTACATTATGTGATTTTATACCACATGGGAAAAATGCAATTGATGGATGCATCAAAGGATCTAATTACCTTTCAATAGGGTACATCCACCGATATTGTACCGGGCCTCCTAGAATTGCTTCTCGAGGCAAGTGAACAGCAAGGTGGACCATAACATCAAAGAATGTTGGAGGAAAGAACCTCTCAAGCTTGCATAGTATAAGAACTATATGTTCTTCTAGTTTCTCCAATTCACTCTGCTTTAGGGTCCTTGAGCATAAGTCTTGGAAGAAGCTGCCCAACTCAAACAATACAATACTAATGTCTTTATGTGCAAACCCTCGCAACCCAATTAGAAGAATTCGTTATAGTAGCACATGACAGTCGTGGCTTTTCAAACTAGATAATCTACCATTTTTTGCATTCACTGACCTTGATATATTGGCTGCATAGCCATCCAGATACTTGACTGATTTCAAAAAGTCATAGAAACCATCCATTTCATTTGGGCTTAATGAAAAGAAAGCCCGAGGCTTGTCATATGATCCATCAGGACGTTGTTTCAAATGCAACGTGTGCCTAAAGTTCATATTTTGCAAGTCTATCAGTGCCTTGTCATTATCTTTATTTCTCCCCTCAATGCCCAACAAAGTACCGTAAGTACTCTCACTAATGTTCTTCTCCACATGCATGACATCAATGTTATGCTTAAGCTTCTTATTCTTCCAATATGGAAGTTTGTACAAAATACTTACCTTTGACTAATTTGGCTCCCCAATGAGTTGTCTCTTCTTGTTACTTGGATGTTTTCCTAAAATTATATTTGGCATTCTATCTAGTTGCTCTTGTATTTTTCCCACTTGTAACTTTAAAGATCTCTTCCGTTTCTCCGATAAACCATTATGCAACCGACTATGTCTCCAACGATGTTCCATAGGCAAATAAGCTCAATGGTTAATGAATCCAATTTTACTTTCCAAAGCTTCTGAATATGGTTCATCGTTGCAAGTGTAACAAGAATGATAATCCTTTGTCCTCCACCCAGACACGTTACCAAATCCAGGTAGTCTTGTATTGTCCACAACAAAGTTGCACGCATCTGAAAATGCTCTTTATTATAAGCATCATAAGTTTCTACACCTTCTTCCCACAACTCCTTCAACTCGTCAACCAATGGTTTCAAGTAAATATCAATCTCATTTCCCGGTTGATGAGGACCAGGAATAAGCAAGGACAACATAAAATATGGCTCTTTCATAACCAACCAAGGCAGTAGGTTATAGGGGATAAGTATGACAGACCACAACCTATAGTTGTTGTTCATATTCCCAAAAGGGTTAAATCCATTTGTAGCCAACCCCACCCTTACATTGCGAGGTTCGAGGGCAAAATCAGGATATTGCAAATCAAACTCCTTCCACTCCTAACTATCAGCCGGATGCCTCATTATCCCATCGTCCACACGTTTGTCTATATACCATCTCATGTTCTTAACTCTTTGGCCCGACATGTACAATCTCCTCAGTCTCGGTGTCAACGGGAAGTAATGCAATACCTTATGAGGAATCATCTTGCCTTGGGCACGTGTATCCTTGTACCTAGGCACTTCACACACTGGACATTTATCAAGGTTTTCATTTTCCTTCCAAAATAGTGCACAATCATTTTTGCATGCATCTATATGCTCATATGACATGCCCAAGTCACGTAATATCTTCTTTGCTTCATAAGTTGACCTTGGAACCAAGTTACCTTACGGTAAAACCTTTGTCAGCAATTCTAGCATCATATCAAGTCCCTTATTACTCAAGTTGGTCATTACCTTTACATTCAACATCTCAATAACAAAATTCAAGATACTATAATCAGTGCAACCCGGATACAACTCACGCTTTGCATCTTCCTCAAGTTTGTCAAAATGACGCACCTCCTCATCTTCGGTTGCATTTCTTGGTTCCCCTCTAATTCGGTCACCTACCAAGGCATCGATACCATCCATTTGATCACCATCCGACATTTCATTATCATGAATGTTCTCGTTCAATACATGAGGTTCTCCATGATTATACCAATTAATGTAAGATTGCATAATCCCACGATGAAGCAAATGGATATGCACAGTATTAGGAGATTGTCGATAGCAATTCCCATAATGAATACATGGGCACGGAATATTACCACTCACGTCCACAACTACTCTTCCAAAATTAATAAATGCATTGACCCCTTCAATATATGGATGACTTAATCTGCCATCAGGTGTCTTACCCATTGTCATCCAACTTTTATCCATGTTTGACTACAATTACAAGATGAATGCTACTTTAGTAAAATAAGGACAACTCATGCATAATGTATTCTAACATCTAAGTCTATAAGCTACTTAGATAAAGTTCTATCATATTCATGAATGCACAAGTCTATATTAATAGTTAAATAAATATACATTGCACACACAAATATACACTCCCAATATGAATTTAAACGACCTTATAACACCACGCAAGCCACCCGCTTGCTCCAACACAACAACCCACCACAAAACCAATCACAAACATCACAACTATAATGCTTCAAGTATTGAAATTGAATAAATGAACACAATTGCTACTAATCAACAAGTTTCATTCACATTTGCAAGAAATTAAAAACACTCCCAATATGAATTTAAACCACCTTATAACACCATGCAAGCCACCCGCTTGCTCCAACACAACAACCCACCACAAAACAAATTTCCAACATCACAACTATAATGCTTACAAGTATTGAAATTGAATAAATTAACACAATTGCTACTAATCAACAAGTTTCATTTACATTTGCAAGAAATTAAAAACACTCCCAATATAAATTTAAACCACCTTATAACACCATGCAAGCCACTCGCTTGCTCCAACACAACAACCCACCACAAAACAAATTTCCAACATCACAAGTATATATAGAGTTTTATAAGTTTTTAACTAGAATATACTTACTTTGCTCAAGTTAAGAATGAATGTGACTTTAGAAAGACTTATTACCAATGGAGCAAGCTTCTTACAGTGGCCACACCTAGAAGAAAAGGAAATAAAAAGGTAAACATTAAAATTAAAAAAGAGACCAAACAAACAGGCACAGACAGAGAGAGATGGAGAGAATGATTTACAACCCTTATGTACAAACTTATAAGCACATTTAGCTATACACAACACATAAATTGGAAACTCAAGCATGTAACTTCCACATAAAAATTGCATCAAATTAAGATAGGCATTGCATACAAAATAGTGGAAATTGAATCCTCATAACATTTCCCATCAATGGCCTATAATTGATACACAAAAGTCCGCTAAAATTGACCAACTAATGAATGATAGCTATCATAGTAAAATTGATTCAACTAAAGCAAATTGTTTCTTTTTCATAGTTCCCAGCAATAAAAAAATAAACACAATAAAAAACAATCACTAATCTTAAATATTAAATCTATATATATTGTTTTTTTTTAAAATTAAAATAAATAAATAAATAAATAAAAAAGAAACAGAGAAGTCAGGGGGCTTACACGCAAGAGTCCAAATGGGTATGTATCGGCGATGGTTGTCGGAACCGTCGCGAATGGGTTTGTAAAGGCGTTGGTAGCCGAAACCGTCGCGAATGGGTTTGAAAAGGTTGGGTTTGTGGTTCTTGGCGGTGACGACTTCGAAATCGTCGCGAATGGGTTCGTATCAGGGTTGGTTGCCGGAACCATTGCGAATGGGTTCGAAAAGGTTGGGGTTGTGGTTATCGGCGACGGCTTCTTCAAATCGGCGACGAATTTCTTCAAACGGGTACGGATTTCTTCAAACCGGCAACGGATTTCTTCAAACCGTTGCGAATGGGTTTGAAAAGGTTGGGGTTGTGGTTATCGGCGATGGCTTTCTTCAAATCGACGACAGCTTCTTCAAATCGGCGACGGATTTCTTCAAACCGTTGCGATTGGAGCTGAAGCCTCGCCGGCGTCTGAATCGTTGCGATCGGGAGCTGAAGCGTCGCCGGCGAGCTGAAGCGTCGCCGGCGTCTGAGGTGAGGATGGATCGGCGACGGCGAAGGAGTTTTCGGAAAGGATGACTGCGAATAGTGTGTGTTTTTGTGAGAGAGTGAGGAAGTGAAATAAAATAAAAAGGGGCTGAACTTATTTTTAGTGTAAAACTTATTGTGAAGACTTATATTTCGTCACTATAAGATACCTTTAGCGACGAAAATTAGCTTCGTCATTGATAATGATACTGATTTTTATAATTTTGTTTTTAGTGACGACTTATTTTCGTCACTATTTGTGACTTTCAGTGACGAAATGGGTTTCGTCACTAATAGTATTCTTATCAGCACTTTTAGTGACGAAAGTTTTCGTCACAAAAAACTTAAACTTTTAGCGACGAAATAATTCGTCGCTATAGATGAATTTAGTTTGGCGCCTTTAGTTCAACCCAACATACAGTGACGAAATTTATTTTTCGTCACTAAATGTTACTAATTTTTTTATATTTAGTGACGAAATATAAATTTCGTCACTAAATGGTACTTTTTAGTGACGAAAAAATTTTCCTCACTAAAATTCATCACTGAAAATACATTTTGTTGTAATGTCTATTAATGGAAGTAGGGGAAGATATGAGATTAACTACATCAGAGGAGTCCACATTCACAATAAGACTATGTATGTTCAGATGTTTTACCATGCGGATTCCCTCACGTAAGGCCCATAATTCAGCCATTAAGACCGAAGTGGTGCCTATTGATTTTGAGAATCCTTGGACCCAGTTTCCATTCGAGTCACAGATTAGACCACCTGCACGAGCATGGCCATTTGTGACAGAAGCATCAGTGTTAAGCTTGTGCCAACTTGGAGAGGGTTTGGTCCACTTAGCATTTGGTCGAGCCCTTGCACGAGATGGTTTGCTCGAGGCTGTCAAGAAGTGAAATTCAAGGGCTTTAGCTACACAATCTTTCCGAAGGTGTTGATTTGGCTGCTTTGCTTGATAAGTGACACAGTTTCTATTAGTCCATATGGACCATAGACCAAAGAGAAACAGAGTAGGCTATGGAATGCTGTGATGCCAAGAGACTAGTCCAGATTTGCAATTTACATGCAGCCATTCTGAGAGGGGGAGGCTAAAGGAGGTGTAAAGTCCTTAAGGGGGGCCTCTATTATAGTTGACTAGCTTGATTATAGGATGACATTCATGTATTATTCTAAGTGAATATAAGGAAATTATATAAAAAATGTCAAATATGAAAATTATATAAAAATGTAATTAATTAACGAATGACAGAAATTGACACAATTTTCTATCCTACATCAACCAAGCTTCATCCAAGATGTTATTTACGAAAGAAAAAAAAAATACTATATAGTTATTAGTATAAACCTAAATCACTAAGTTGATTATTATGAATGTTTAGGGTGCAAATAAAAAATAGTTTTTTTTCCATCTATTTAAGAAACCACATCTATTGATCTTCTACTTTTTTTTTTTTTTGGACTTATAGATCAATATAATTGTTTCAAGTTTCAACGCCTGAACCATATCCGATTGAAAAAACAATCTTTAAAAAATTACGTACATAATTTCTTAGACTATAATTTGTTTGTGAAAAATCGCTGGACAATTCATGCTTTTCCTCACATGTGTCTTCATAATATGGACAAATGACATTGAAAAGAGGTGTGAATTATCCAAGAACGAACACCGAAAGAAAACATGTAAAACAACAGGGGACCCAAGAAGTCTTTGGATTGAGCAGCTGTGCCTTTTCTTTTTGGTCAAGGATTGAGCTAAAGATTGGTAATACTTAGTAATACCTATATAATATGAATCATGAAATCACGATGAACTGGTAAAAAAGCTTTCTTTTTGGCCACATTTGAAAAAGTATCCGTGCAGTCAAGAAAAAGTCAATCAATTTGCGCCGAAATTTGATTGTACTTTTGGGGGGACACCAGTTGATTTTCTTGGCTTGCGTGCATAAAGGTGTATTTATGTGATTTGGTCGGTGCACTAGTCTGTTAATGTAGTCTAAAGTTTAAACCTTCATAATCTGTTCTCCCTTCTCAATAAATTTCATATGTATCTTCCAGATTAATGAATTAATACTTTTTCTCTTTCTTTTGTTTTGTGTTTCACAACTGCAAAAAATCAAACTCTAGCTAGCTAGTAGCTACGTGGAAAATGCTTGTTTCTTCTTTTATTGGGGATTCGCATGGATGTATATATCTAAAAAAAACATTTGGAAGCTAGTAGGGAATGGATGCATCTGATTCTAATTTATAAGCCAACAAATTTAATAATAAATTATAACATTGTCAACTATCATTGGCGAATTAGAGATTGCCAGCACCATGACAAGAAATCTTTCTCTCTTCTTCTTATCTAAATAATAGGGGAAAGAGATAATGACCAAAGCTATTTTGAGGGTACAATATCCATGGACTTTCCTACAAGTAAATTAATGTATGTGCCAGATCAGTATACAGCAAGTATAACAAGGTAATTGGAGAGGAAACAGCTCAAAATTCATTTGGAAATTAATGACACGTGATCTAAGTTGATAAAATTTAATGAATCATACTAAATAAATGAGAATCTTAACTTTATTTCATTACTTCAATCAATTGATAAGGTTTTTTTTTTTTAAATAAAAAAAATCAATTGATATGTTTATATGGAAAAAAGAAAAAAGTATTAGATATGTATTACTCTACAGTCTACACTAATAAGTGATAAATACAATTTTTTTTTTAAGACAAGCTTCAACTACAAACTTGATTATAGTTAATGATTACAACACTACTCAATATTTTTATTGAATGTGAATTTTGTCAAATTAACTATTGGATTACATTTTCTTCTTATATCCTTCATGTTTGCAAAATTTTCAAAAAAATAAATATTAATAGTTAAAAGATCAAAGATTAATAGTTATATCATCAATCAAATGTTTAAATATCAAGTGTTTGTAGCTTAAAATTATGCATAAAAAATAAACTCATAAATTGAATAGTAAATAACATTTAATTGGTATTACAAACATAAAGAACATATAGTCTAACGATTAAATTTTCAAAATATGCAGTTATATTAATCCTTTTAATGGGAGTTGTAGTCATTAACTACAACTAAATTTGTAGCTAAATTTTTTCTATTATTTTTTTTGGTAAGTGACTATTAAATCAAGTAAGTTAATATAAAAATATGATATACACTCATAAATTAATATGAAAATTTTAATTCTAATATTAGCTAGTTTGCATTTATTGTTTTGAAGTACAACCCAACTGTACTTTGAGCTACAGAATTATTACACACAAAGTCCCTAACGGCCAAACCCACCTTGAAAGAAGAAGCAATGCAATTTGATTGTAAGACATTTGACAATGTTATGACTTTTTCAATTTTTTCATTGGAAGGCAATGTAAAAATTCCATTAGCAGAAGGAGAAAAAAAAAAGTTAAAAATTAAAAAAATGAAACAAATAAACTTGATTATTTGGAAATACATCGCAACAGTTAGCTAGGTAGGTAGTACGTCCTCTAAAGTGAAGAAATAAGCTTCATATTCTTTATCCTATTTAACAAATTATATATCTTATTGCCAATGGAACCTATCGAATCTGTTAGAAATGATTCTGAAAAAAAAAAAAAAAAAAAAAAAACCCTACTAGAAATGCTATAGGCAATTAATGGACGTGCGAAGCTTTACCAGCAGTTCCCGGAGCTTACATAGAAGTCTCCACTTTTGTAGCTTTGTGTAATTAAATTGAGAGAAAACCCTAAATTTCTTTGGTCACACATTTTTCCAAATCTTATTATTAGGTTCAAATTAGAAATTACACTTAACAAAATTCAATTCTTTAACCATTACACCACTCAATAACTTCTAATTAGATTAATGATTTGTCAAATCCATCAATGGATCTCACAAGTACTCGATATGCTTGTCATACTTGTTAAATGTCCATGTCAATTTGATATATATTGATGATACAAGAAATCTCAATAGTTACAGATATAAACTAGCTAGCTTTAAAATACCTGCGAAACATGAATACACAAACTCAAAGCGAAGATGGTATTGTTTTGTGCTAGCCAAAACTCCTTCAATACTTAAATTAGTAGTACGTACTTTAGTATCATGAAATCAAGAATCAAAGTGTGAAATTTATTTTATTTTATTGTGCCTGTGGCTGTGGCTGTGATTATGAAAAACTTCTCGGGATTTATGCCCATATTCTAGGTGAGTGGATCAAGTGTGTGTGTGGTTATCACTCATGTCATATGTCCTGAGGTTTGCACATTTTCAAAGGAGGTGATCCGTCTTCTTTCTCTCGTCCATTTTGCCCTAAACAGGTAACTGTGTGGATGAATAGATATGTCACTTGTAAATCAATTTTCATGCCGTTAACATTTTTGTCAAACCTTTTGCTATACATTGCGCGCGCGAGAGAGAGAGAGAGAGATTCTTGGTTCTTCTTGTTATAATGTCATAACTGTAAATAAATCTTCATACGATTAACATTAGGTCAAGCCTTATGTTGAGTTACATTGTTTTCCTATACATTTTGACAATTGGATATCAATAACATTATGTCAAACCTTATTCTGACAATTGGGTATTAATAACATTATTTTAAAACTTATTTTGATAATTGGATATTACTATTTTCGTGTATGTTTTAATAAGTATTACTGTTTACTAAAAAAAAAAAAAAAAACTGTCATTTATAAAATATATAAATTTTAATATATATTTTCAAAACATAACAAAATTTATGGATCATATAGTAAAAAATATTTAATTAATATAAAAGTTATCATGACTTTTGAGTGGAGTTGTGATGTGCCTTTGTGTTATAACCTCTTTTTCTCTTCCTTTTGTGTGTGTTTGTTTTTTTTTTTTTTTTTTTTTTTTTTAAAGGAATGTGTGATCTGACACTAATATTTTTGAAATATTAATTTCATTTTTTATGAGAAAAATATTAATTAAATTGATAGTTATTAACTGATGTAAGTGTAACAATAACAAAAGGTTAGAACAAATGAATTTAAACCATCAATCTCAAAATCAACTATTTGAGCAATTCATTTTCAATCTCAATAGAAATATTAGGGTTCAAATCCCTTATCTTCTAAATATCGAATTATTAAAAAAAAAAAAAAGAAGCAATCAACCATCTAAACCATTCAACACTACTTTAATAATATTTTATAAAATAGATAATTGAGTGATATTATAAGGAAAATATAAATAATTTTTTCACTAATTCAAGTAAGTTATAATTGGCCTACTTTCATATTTTATGGTTTTGTTAAACCATTTAGATCAATCTTAAGGTGCTACTCTATCAAATTTGATCATATGTATCCGCATTGTGTAGAGATAAGAGAGAGAGAGAGAGTAATCTTACTTAATCATTTGTACTACAATTGTCACAACATGAGATGTAAAAGGAAATAATCAACTTCATAATATATAGAAACTTGAATTTCTTACAGAAGGTCTCCAAGAATGTGTATACACTGTATATATTATTGAATCGTCTACACATCTTTGAATACAGAATTGAATAAAAGAAGAATTTTACAATTTATTTTAAGTCAAAATCAATTACCAACGATTTTAGTACCATTAAGTATGTGTTAGCAAGTGTGTATCTCCAATTGTTTCTTCCTATACATAAAAAAATAAAGGAATTAATATATCTTCGGTTAACAATGAAAACGAAACCAGTTCTTGGCCTCCTTCATTGTGATTGTGATGTACATTTGTACATGTATCAGTTTCATTTAAGGATCTTCTCCGTCACATCTACCTCGAGCAAATTCTTCATGACTGCATCCGAAGCATTTCTTAGGAATTCTGACCAATCCCTAAATTAAAAAAAGAAAAAAGAAAAAAAGAAGGAATTAAAACATGCATGTGAAGTATTTATTAAATGATTAAAAAGAACAATCAAAGTTTTCAGGAAAAAATAAAAAAATGATATAGAAATGTACCCTCTTGACGTGTCAAAGGTAAGTCCAACCGTGTATTTAGCTTCCTCAAGTGCCCAGGTGAATCTTTGGAGCTCTTTGGCTGGACAAATTCCATAGTCCTTAACCCGAAGCTGGGAGGGTTTGACATCACAAAAGATAGGTATAACCCTTTTCTTGGATTCCATGATGAGAGCCAACTCATGGAGACAAAAGTAGGACTCACAATACCTAGGAGAGAACACGGCGACACCTAGCTTGGAATTTAGAATGGCTTTGTCAATTTTGTGAAACAACTTGTCCCCAGGTTTCATGTTTTGGCTATCCAAGAAAGGCTTAAGCCCCATCCCGGAAAGGTGGTTGTAGAGCAACCCGGCAACGGTTCTCTTGGTATCGATCCCTCGGTGATTTATGAACACGTCGCATGAACGTGATATTGTTCTGGTTTGGCTCTTGGGAAGGGAATGAAGCATTTTACGGGAAATTAAACTCTTGATCAAAGCTGGTGAACGCTGCATGGCTCCTTCAAGAAGCTAGGCTTAAAAAAAATTAAAATTAAAATGGTAATTTGTATTTGTAAATGTTTATAAAAAAGAAACAAAGTTTCTATTCTGTTTTTAATTCCTTTTGTTTGTAGCTGTAAGATATGGGAGCTATACGGGTATATATAAGTTTTTAAGACCTTTTGATTAATGACCGAAGGAGTTTGATTTTCAAGGGAGAATTCTAAATTTAGGTGTGACTTGGAAGAAACTTGCGTGGTACTTCATTTGACAGGACACAGCAAAATGAGTAAACATTTTGAATATATTGACGCTCTAGGTTTATGTGGAACTGCTTAAACCTTCAAACACGTTAATTATGTTATTAGCCTTGGGAAACCGCTGAAATGGTCACGTATATGCTTTTTGCATGGTTTATTTTAATAGGACAATTGGTGGGTAAGCACCTTTCGGGACGGGGCTTTGCGGCGAGATTTTAATATATTGTTTACTCTTTATTTATTTTTTTTTTATTTAGAAAGTTTTAACTTATGGCGGTTCGCTTTAAATGATAGCTTTTTATAATTTGACCAAGACACCCAATTGATTTTTGGTATAGGCGGAGATTGAACCTCAGATCTCTTATTCAATCATAAGAGATCTTACCAGTTGAGTTAACTGGAACTCACAATATATTATTTACTTAATTAATTTTGATACCCTTTAATTAGTTTATGCTTTTGATTATTACACACTTGTTACTGTATATTCTCTATACGCATTACCTACTTCATGTATGTTAAATGTGACCATGCTAAAAAATAAAATGTGAATAACACGAGTGAAATTATATACATTATGTGCATAGAGTGTACGCTAGTAAACATGTTATATTTTCCATTAGTTTATGTGCATTTATAATATCTTATTAATTTATTGTTAATTTGCTAAGCTAGTGGAGCTGTAAAAGTACTCAAATCAGAAAAATGGAAAATGGTAAGTTGTAACTTTGATGGGAAATTACGAAAATATTACTTGGCATGGGTTCCAGTAAAAGATTTTAATTGGGGGGAAGGGCACAAAATAGTCAGGGCATGCATATATGGGTAGTTTCCGTTGAGCAGATGACGGGAGTAAAAAATCTTAATTATTTTGCTTATGAAACTCATAAATTAAACATACGTGGAAGACTGGTAACACGCTACACTACAAAAAATTGGTTCTATAGTCACTTTTTTTTCTCAGCGGTTTTGATAACCTCCACTATGGGAGACCTAAAACAGCGCTTTTAGAAACTACCGCAATAGGCTAACCTATTACAGTAGCTTAAAGCCGACACTTTTTAAACCGCTGCAATAGATACCCTACTACGACGCTTTAAGAAACTGCTACAATAGGTATAGCTTTTACAACATTATAAAACCACCACTATAAGTTTGAAATTAGGTTTTTTTTTTTTTTTTTTTTGGTATTTTAAATGACCTATTACAGCGGTTTTAAAACCGCTGTTATAGGTTTGCTCATATTGAAGACCTATTACGACGGTTTTAAAACCGCCGTTATAGGTTTGAAACTTTTTTTTTTTTTTTTTTTTTGTATTTTAAATTACCTATTACGGGTTTGCTCATATTGAGGACCTATTACATAAGTTTGTAAAGCTGTTTCTATAGGTTTGAAATTAATATTTTTACTTTTATTATTATTATTATTTTTGTAATTTAATTGACCTATTACGGCAGTTTTAGAACTACCGCTATAGGTTTGCTCATAGTGAAGATCTATTACGACAGTTTTAAAACTGTTGCTATAGGTTTGAAATTAATATTTTACTTTTATTATTATTTTTTTGTAATTTAAATGACCTATTAGGGTAGTTTTAAAACCGTCGATATAGGCTTTTGATTTAGGAATTTGTTTTTGTAAAAGACCTATTACGGCAGTTTTAAAACCTTCGTAATAGGTAATAAAGTGTATTACTAAAGTGGGGGATGAAAAGACCTATTATAGCGGTTTTGGAAACTGCCACTACAGGGTATTCAAAGGGTTTTTAAAACCGCTGTAATAAGTAATAACATGTATTATTAAAATCAGGGATGACAAGACTTTGCCACAATAGCAGACTTATTACGGTGGTTTTAAAACTGCCGCAATAAGTCTTAATTTCTGCCACAATAGGTGCTCCTGAATATTTTCGGGCTTCCCACTCAAAAAATTTCAACCTTCCCACTAAAATTTCAGACCCCCTTTTTATCCAAATTTCGGTCTCCTTTATCAAAAAAGAATAAAAAATCACTCTCTCTCTCTCTCTCTCTCTCTCTCTCTCTCTCTCTCACCAATCTACCTTCCCTTATCGTTGCCAACGCCTTTAGCCTCCACGCTGTCGATCTCTAGCCTACTTGCCGTCGTCGTCCACCCTCCACGCCACTGATCTCCCTCTTCTTTTGTTCCCCTTAGTCTCACCTCACACATTCACTCTCTTCCTTAAAATCGGCCCAATTTGTCCCTTCTCTCCACTTTACCACCGACACTACCTCCCTTGCCAGCCTCAGTGGCCGCCCTCGGTCTCCTCCCCTCTCTCAGCCACCTCACATACATGCTTGTGGTATTTTTCTGCATCTTTATTTTTGAAATAAAATGATGCAATCTAATAATTCCTTTTCATTTTTGTTGCTTTTAGCTCTAGTTGTAATTTAATGGTTGTGATTTTGTGTTTCATAAGGTTTGTACTTGTTGGGTTTTGATCAGTTGTGGTGAACGTAGCTTGGCTATGATTTATGCTTGTCCTAATTGCTGAATATAATTGAATAGATGCAAACATGAGATTTTGTGGTTATGGGTTCCGTTAATTTGTTGTTTGGTTGTTGTTTTCAATCTACCTGATTTAGTGATTTTGAAAATGTGGTGATTTATAGTCAATTAATTAAATTAAATTCATAAAATGGCTAAAGTGGGTGGAATAGAGGTAGAGCCAAATATATTGGACTTTTGATCGAAATAGAAAAGAGAGGTTAGTTTGGGCTTCTAGTTTACTCGTTTTATATGAAACACTTAATCTGATTTTTTTTTTTTTTTATGCGCTTAACCTGAATTAAAACATAACTAATAATTAAAGGTATGAGTTCCCTAGAAACAACTTCTTAGAATATATATTTTGTAAATCACACCCATAAGAAGATGAATTTTGGGGCTCATAATTTAACCAAATGGGCTCTTTTGTGTGATCTTGAGGAAATATTTCCCATTTCTTTCCTCCAATATTTTTTGCATTATGGGAACATGGAAAAAGAAGGGTTTGATCCCTTCTTTCTGTAATTTGCATTTTCATGTTCTTAAATAATTTAAATTTACACAGCAAAAAAAAATTAAAAATTAAAAAATGGTCATCATGAACTCTTTTTGTTTGATGCTCCTATAGGTTAGACAACCTTAAATTATTTAGGTCATGGTTGATAATGAATGGACCACCTTGAAAGTAGACCGAGGGGTAAAGGAAACTTATTACGAAAAAGGGTTTGATATGATTTTTATTTTGCCTTATCGATATGAATGTTATATTGATGAGAAATCTTAGGCATTGATTTCTTTGTTTGGTGATGCCTTAATCAAGATGACTTTTTATCTATTGATGAGAATTATACTACGTTAACTATTAAAGAGAATACTGAGCTATTAATGGAAAGCAAATGACCAATTCCAAAAAGTCTATGAGATTTTCAATTTGCAGGAGAATTTAATCTCCCCTAAATATTGATTAATAAAATATTACTTGCAGTTGTGGGTTTTATTTGTTAATTGTTTTTATTGATTTTTTTTTTTTTTTTTTTTTGCAGCGTAAGTAAAATGTCAACTGTATATATATTGTGTATTGTGACTTGTGTATATTTGGATAAAATAGGTTAAGTTTCATTGATGATTATTATTGAGTTGGCTTGATAAATTCTTTGTAAATTATGCTTAGCTTTTGTAGGATAAGCAGCATCAACTTGTGGTAAGTTAGGGGTTCTTATACAGAGGTGGCCAGTGAAATTCTAAATGGTGAGTAAATTATGCTTCATAATATCATACTAGTCTATAATAAATGCTTAAAATTTCTACTATAGTGGACTATTTATTTGGAGCAAGCGGGTGACTTGCATGGTGTTATAAGGTGTTGTACATTGATTTTGAGAGTGTTGGTGTGTAATGTGTTTTATGTATATTTGGATAAAATAGGTTGAGTTTCATTGATGATTATTATTGAGTTGGCTTGATAAATTCTTTGTAAATTATGCTTAGCTTTTATAGGATAAGCAGCCTTAACTTGTGGTAAGTTAGGGGTTTTTCTATAGAGGCGGCCAGTAAAGTTCTAAATGGTAAGTAAATTATGCTTCATAATATTGTACTATTCTATAATGAATGCTTAAAATTTCTACTGTGGTGGATTGTTTATTTGGAGCAAGCAGGTGGCTTGCAATAAGGTGGTGTACATTGATTTTGAGAGTGTTGCTTGTGTATTGTGTTTTGTGTATATTTGGATAAAAATAGGTTGAGTTTCATTGATGATTATTATTGTGTAGACTTAGTTTGTAGACCTAATTTGTGTAGACTTAGTTTGAGATTGTGTAATTTTTTATCCTTAATGAATGTAGTTTTGATCTTTTCAAATTATGTCTTGTTCTTGTAGTAGAAGAATCATCCTGAAAATTCTTTTGAATTTTGGTGATGAAGTTTTCCATAAATTCATTTTAACATATGTGTGTACTTTGGTCATTTTTTACCAAGAATTGAGGCATGGTATTGAGGAAGTTGCGGAGCTCATAAGAGACAAAAAAGTGAAAAATGTCAGGTATTTTCTCTTGTCCTGCTTCCCTCGAATGCTTGTTGCATGCCAAGTGTTTGGTAAATTACCTCCATGAGTTATGAGATTGGATTACTTGACTTCTGGTTGTGATAATTGTTATATGAGGTTATGGGTTGCATTCCTAGTTGTTAATATATGCTAACATATGTAACTTTAAGGTTTATCTATACACTATCTTATATTAAGTATTCTTTTTGTCTAAAACACTTAAACAACTATAGCTAGAGGTATGTTTATTTTCTTCCGCAACTCTAAATGTATTCTTACATTTGGTATCAAAGTCATCTTTCATGTGATGTTGTTATTAGAATATGTATAAAATGTATTCAATTGGTAATGGATTAGTCTTATTGTGTTATTTAGTAACTTTGTTGTTAAATATTTAGGTTGGTGATGATGTGAGTGACCATTCTCCTACTGCGCAAAATTAATCATGAATCATCAGAGGAATCTCATTCGGAAATATGCCGCTTGTAGGTTTTTTTTTTTTTTTTTTTTTTTTTGAGGACTATTTAATCTATCTTGCTGCACTATCTGTATTAAATAGTTTGCAACTTTGATATGACATTCTAGACATTTGGAATGTCTTGTATTGGGCATAACAATTAATATAGCTAGAAATGTTTTTATTGTATTAAATTAATTTAATTGTTTGATTTTGGTTGATTATTGTGGGGTTTATATTGTGTGCGTAAACTAGATCCAGTCCAGCATCTAATATTGATTTTTGTTTAGCTAGCAATAAGTCATGAAAGCAAAATGCAGGAGAAATTTATGTGCTTGAAAAAAAAAAAAAAAAAAAAAACTTATAGTAACCACTGGTATAGGCTATATTGGAAAATTATAAAAATTCCTATAGTGGCGGATTTGAAACCGCAGGTAACCACTTCTATTACAACGGTTTTAAGATTAAAAAAAAGCGTCGGTTCCAAAACCGCCATTGAATGTTATATGAGAAAAATGTAAAAAGTCCATAGCGGCAGTTTAAAACCGTTGTTATAGGTTCACCTACTATGGCAGTTTTCGCTTTTTAAAAAGCGCCGATATAGGGTTCCAAATTGCTGATAAATGATATCCTGACAGTTTTAAAAAAGTGTTGGGATAGGGTTTTAAAACCGCTGGGACTTGTACTAGCGATTTTAAAACTGCCGGTGTAGGTCTTGCAGGGCTATTGTCACAGTCATTGGGTAATGCTAGGAAGCACCGGGAAAAAAAGCGCCGAGATAGCCCATTTGAACCTATAGTGACGGTTTTTGGGGTTGTAGCCGCGATTTAAAAACACTATTATAGCCCCAGTTTTTTATAGTGCCAATTGTTATGTATGTTACACCTGAACTCTAGGGCTTATGAGTTGTGATAAAGGAAGCTAGAGTTGAAAAAATTGTCATTTGTCTTATTTTTTAAAATTGATTAGGAATGATGAATTTAGACCATTTCAATCAATTGAGCCCAAATTTCACCCAAATTTCAACTAAAAAGTCACCTTTCTCTTTCAACTAACTATTTTTCTAGTACACATTTTAACAAAACATTTATTTTTTCTCTAATTCATTTAATTATTCTTTTCTTATTTTTTTTTCTTTAATATTTTTAGATTCTTGTCAATGCTGGATTTTGACAGTCAACCCTCCTAACAAACATTTGAAGGTTTTTATGGCGAGACACGTGTGATGTATGTGACTCATGTGGACACTTAGGTATGTGTGTGCATTATTAAATCATTTTATTATTTCTCCAATTTTTTAGGAGTCATCACTAACCATTGGTTTTTAAGGTGTGATTAATCACTTATGTCTAATTCATTTTTTTCTTTTAACTAAATGGTACCCTGAGGTTTCCTAAGCTAAAAATGATAGGCAAATGTCTTGAACCAAAGAGACGGACTCGAGAGTTTTATTATGTGTAGGGAAGATGTTAGATACCCTACGATACCTATCCTAAGATAGTAGCTTGTTTTGATATTATCCGTATTTTCTATAACTTGAAATCTAACTCACAAATTTGGCAATTGGACTTAAAGGGTATCACATGAAGGCTGCAAAGTACATACACTCGTATCATACAAGAGGGTAAAAAAATACAAATAGACATGCTTAAGTCAGAAAATAATTTGGAAAGAGTGATTGCATACAAATAGTCATGCTTAATTAAGTCACAAAATAATTTGGAAAGAGAGATTGCATATTAAAATGTAAATGGGCTTATTAAATAATTTCAAAAATATTACATTATTAATAAATAAGAATATTTTTTTATTTTTATCATAAATTTGGTGGTGTTCTTTTGGTAGTGTTCTTTGATTGTAATGTGTGGGTATTCTTGGTCTCTGGCTGTGGTGGTTCATTAGGGAAAATGTGAAATTGGGGAAGGATTAATTGAGTGAAATATTATATATATATATATATATATATATATTTGGAATGAGAAAAAAAATAAAATTTATAGAGTATTGAGATTGATTTGATTGCTCATGAATAATGGATTAGCTAAACTAACAAATGTGAGGTTTTTAGATCAAATTTGGCTAAAAATGCATTGAGCCTGATGTGATTACTCTACCCTCTGCTTGTGCCCTTGATCTTGATTCTTGACCCACTACCTATACCACCTCTAAGTGGTTAGGTATTTGATGATGTAATCCTTTAATTTGAAGCACCTCCAAGTGGGACCATAGTAACTTCTCTCTCAACCACAATATACAGTTTCGACCAAATTTATAAGATTCAAGTCGAGGCCAAAGGGCACAATGGGTTTCACATACGGATTTTGGTTGATTGGAAGAGGTTTGGGGAATGGATTTAGTATGGTTTCCAATGAGTTTTGGACATGGTGGTGGTTATGAGTTCAAATTTTTTGTCTCATTTTTCCTATCCCACTCTATGCTCCACAAATAAAAAATTGCCAAGTGTCTACCTACTTAATTAAATGCTAATTTTCTGTCTTCTCTTTTTTCAGTTTTCTAAAATAAAAACCAAAACATCCCCACCAGTCACTGCCACTGGTCCACCACCACCAACCAGCGCCGGTGCCACTACAAGTATACAACAGCCATCTATCAATGCCTCAGTTGTTTTCAAATCCATGACTAGGTACAGGTATAGAGAAATTGCGTTGTCCTTTCATCAACTAGCATCTATTCATCGAATCCACCAACCAATGGTCTATCTTGGTAGATTTATAAAGTATATTAGAAAACAAAAAACTAATATCAAGTGGCTCTGTGGCTGTGATTTTGATTTGGTATTTAACATAAACTGCGTTGGGTATATATTTTGATATTATTATCTTAGGAATTTAGGATCTTGCATTTGCTTTTGAAATAGAAGGGGACTAATTCATGATATGGTAGTACGCACGAGTCCATTTGGTTCGATTTTAAGAAGAATTTCATAACAAAACAAACATCGACCCCTTGAAAATACTTTGGTTGAACAGACATCCAACATATTTGAAAAATTGTACGGTATATCGGAACATAAACATAACTGGCGGTGGATGGTCGTTGATGAAGTGGCAGCAGCACTAGTTGGTGGTGGTGGACTAGTGGTGGTGGCTAGTAGGGATGTGTTGGTTTTTATTTTATTTATTTTAGGAAACTGAAATAAAAGACGAAGAAAATTAGTATTTAATTAAGTGGGTGTACTCTTGGCAATTTTTTATTTGAGAAGCATATAGTATGATAGGAAAAGTGAGATAGAAGATTTGAACTCGGTGGTTATGAGGTAGTTGTATTTGGGCTTTAAGCATGGTCGGACTATGAGGTTTTTTTTTTTTTTTTAATAAATGGGAGAGAGGGATTTAATCACCTATTCTCCTCATAAAGAAGGTTAAGCTACAATACTATTGTCTGGATTGAGTTAACTATAGTTTTGGCGAGCTGTTTGTTTAGTTACATTAGAAGCTTTGACTAGTTTGTTGGACATGTACTTATTACTCCCTTAATAACAATTATTATTATTATTATTATTATTATTATTATTATTCATTAAAAAGGGGGTTAAATTTGAAATCCGGTTAATTGTGGAATTAAGAAAAGAAAACAAGCAAAGAAACCTATATATACAATGGGCTGTAATAAATACCACTTAAGTGATCAAAGTAACTGTTTGATAGTGATAGCAATAATGGTATTTAGATACATGAACGAGGTTTGGTTTTCCGGCAAAAAGGAAAGGAGTTCCTATTTATAATGCAGCATGGAGGATCTGCAA
The DNA here is from genome assembly GCA_030021035.2 of Notholithocarpus densiflorus. Lineage (NCBI taxonomy): Eukaryota > Viridiplantae > Streptophyta > Magnoliopsida > Fagales > Fagaceae > Notholithocarpus > Notholithocarpus densiflorus. Next base: position 149,871 of record JARYZH020000346.1, read on the forward strand.
TTCCTAAAGATTGTAGTAGCTAGTGCTAGTATAGTTTATTTAAAAATAAAGATTAATTGTAATTAATGCTTTTCCATCATCGCCTACTAAATCGTTTTTTTTAATATATTTTTTTATTGTGAGATAGTATAAAATTATAAATGAAGTATGAATTCCAGAGAAGATCGTCAACGGAAACGTGCTTTTGACCTGGAAATTAAACATCTAAATAGTAGCCCATGGTGGGGATTGCTTTATTTTCACACTATCAATATATTCATGCGTTCTTCCATCAGGGGACAATTTTGAGGTCACTTTTTCTTCGTTATTTCGTTTGTATTTTTTTGTTGGCCTGGCGAACTATGAAAAATATAAGAAGACTGTTGGCTAAGTACGCATTAATTTCGTTTCAATTGCAATGAAATTTAAGCATTGTTTTTAACTGTTTATGATAAATATATAAAAGGTATGATCAGGGACGGAACTTCCTTGGACTAGGGGCAATGACCCCCACTAAATTTAAAAAAAAAATAAAAAATTTATATATGTATACTAATTTTAGCAATTTTTTTCTATAAAATTACATTTTATTTCCCTTTAACAATATCATTGATTCTTTTAAAAGTAATGTTATACTCACAAACTTTTTTATAACATTTTTACAAACCGTTTTGGTAGCAAATTCTTATTGGCTCGCATATGGGCACACCACTCACATTTTTTTTTTTACTTACTACACTACATAAAAAATGTCCTATAGCCGCGTTTTTAAACGCGGCTATAGCTCATAAAAACGTGGCTATAGGCCGATTTGGCCTATAGCCGCGTTTTTTTAGGCCGCGTTTACAACCATTTATCACATCAGTAATTTATAAAAAACTTAAAACTCTAACATTTTCCTCATTTTAGTGATCATAAAAAAATTTATAAATCTAAAATCTAAAACAAAATATACAACCCAAAAAAGAAAAAAGAAAAAAAAAGCTCAACAACAAAAATTACTAGTAAAACTAAAAAAAAAAAAACTAAGCTCAATTAACTAATTTTATCCAAAATAAATAACCCTGCCCTTTAAAAAATTCTAAACAAAAATAATTTTGTTCTTAGCCACCAAAAAAAAAAAAAAAAAAAAAAAATCTCAGCAACTATGTAGCAGGATCAGAGATTGAAACCGCTGCATACAACCAACAGTAAAACCGCTCTCCCTAACTCAAAGTTCTGGCTCCATCCCTGGGTATGATCTATAATCATGCTCACGTACTTACACCCTCATGCAATATGCCACAAGGAAAACTTAAATAGGAGTGCAGGTTTTTATTTTTATTTTTATTATTTTTTGATATACTATATTCTACTCCCTGCCAATGAGACACTCTAGAAATCTCATAGACCAATAGTACAACAGATTGAACTTGAAACCTCTCAAATCAATGTGCCTACCACTCAGGTACCCCATGGAGATTTGTATAGAATACAAATATACTTATAATCTAATGATCTCTTTATATAGTGTATGGTCTGTTCAATACAGTATAAGTCCTAAGCCACAATTTTAATATTTTTTTTTTCATATTTAAATATTACTTAAATAATAGTTAGTTAATGTGGTATATTATAAACTTTTTTATTATTTAAAATTCATTAATCATTCTTGTGGGGACAGAACCAAAAACCATGCATTTTGGGCTGTGGGTTTAATCCGAGAAAGCTTCACGGGCCGAGCAGAGCTGCATTTATTAAATATTCTATTTCAAAAGATCCATACATGGGAAACAAAAAGAATTCTGTCCGAGGAGGATCTCGTCCTCGGATAAGAAGAGCACAATTCAAGTGTGTATCCCACCTATTGGAGGGACCTCCCTAGAAGCTCCGATGACAAAGATGGCTTTCGTGAACTTACTAGAAAAGAAAAGATCCGAAAATATCTAAAGAAAAGCTGCTACCACCACATTAAATGCCCTTCAACTACTTTTCTGGCCGCATTTATGTGGAGAAGACCTTTGAACAGTGCTACCAAAACTATTACAGCTCACAGGGAAGCCAAAGAAGATGTCTGATGGGACAAGTAATCAAGTGATGTCTTAGATGAGTGACAAGTGTAAGGATAGGATGACTAGAGAAGAACTACATAAGGTAATAGACCCTCCATGAGAGAGGGACGGACTTTTAGAATAAGAATGTGAATTATATGATACGAAGTCTCCTCGGATCGAACCAAGAACATGTTTATCCAAAGTTATTCCAATATGCTTTTCCTTTCTCTTTTAACTTTTTGATTTGTTTTATAGAACATGTTAAACGCTGTCCACGCCATTCATACCTAATTCTTTAACCCACTCTCTACAAATTTATTGTATTAGGCTTATTGGGCCCAAGTCTTACACGTTTTGGGCTTAAGGCTACAATTTGTGACCCTACAATTGGCGCCGTCTGTGGGAAGAATTTGTGTAATAGTGAGTGCGACGTTTGACCATGGCAGGATCAGGTCCCCATCAACAGGAGTCCAGGGGCTCCCGTCAACAAGATGCCTTCCATAACCTCGAGCATAGAAGAGATAGAGAGGGTAGCCTGCATACCACACAGACTAGCAAAAGTCACCCTCAAATAAGGAATCACTTCCCTCAGGGGCGAAGTAACAGAGCCATGCAAAAGGAAATTGATGATTTAAAGCGGAAGCTACGCCATGCACATCAGCGACGAACTCCTTCCAGTTCTGGCGTTTCCTCCAATGAAGAAGAGGATATCACTTATGGACGCAGGTCTAGGACACCACCAAGTGAGTCTTTTTCCTACGACGAAGAACGCATCCACAAGCGGAGACGTAAAAGCCCACCTCTTAAGGGCTTGGGAAATGACGCCATGAGCAAGGCATTGAATCAAATCTCTAGATCACCCTTCACACGTTGGATTGAGGGGCAGAACTTCCTCGGCGATTCCATCAGCCCACTTTCACTACTTACTACGGCCGAATGGATCCAGTAGAGCACGTGAGCCAGTTCAACCAGAAAATGGCTGTCCATTCTAGAGACGAAGCTTTGATGTGCAAGGTTTTTCCCTCCAATTTAGGACCCGTGGCCATGAGGTGGTTCGATGGGTTGAAGGCTAATTCCATAGACTCCTTTAAGGAACTTACCCAGGCTTTTGGCTCTCGTTTTATCACATGTAGCAGGGTACCTCGTCCTTTGGACTCATTACTGTCTCTGTCCATGCGGGAGGGGGAGACCTTGAAAACGTACTCGGACAGATATTGGGAGATGTATAACGAGATAGATGGTGACTTTGAATACGTGGCCATCAGTACTTTTAAAGGCGGCCTTCCTACCGAGCACGGTTTAAGGAAGTCCCTTACTGGTAAACCTGTTACCAGCGTGCGCCAGCTTATGGATCGGATAAGTAAGTACAAGAGAGTTGAAGAAGACCAGCAGCAAGGAAAGGGTAAAGCAAAAGTTATCCCTCAGGAGTGAAGGGATTTCAGGTCGGACCGATTTAGTAACAATTGGCCTCGGAGAGAGTTCGCTGGGCAGTCAGATTCTACCAACACCCAAATAGTCAACGCGGTATTCCGAGAACCAGTCCATCAGATTTTGGAAAAAAATAAGAACGAATCGTTCTTTAAATGGCCGAACAAAATGGCTGGGAACCCCATGAGGCGTAACCAAAATCTCTATTGCCAATATCATCAAGATCAAGGACATACTACTAAAGATTGCAGGAATTTATGGGACCATTTGGATCAGCTGGTCCGAGAAGGAAGATTGAAGGATCTGCTGCATCATTCCAGCAGCCAAGCAGGACAGGTTGGGTTTGATTCTAGGAGAGGTGCTTCCTCAGGACCCCCCTAGGAACAATAAATGTCATCTTTGCTGCCCTTGGAAGAACAGGATCCTGTCCATGCAGAGTGATGTCAGTGGCTCGATTACTCGCCAAGGATAATAATGGAGTAAAAAAAAGCCAAGATGGAAATCCAACCAGTTCTGGGTTTTTCAAACGAGGACAAGGTTGGAACTATCCAACCCCATGACGATGCCTTGGTGGTCACACTTAGGATAGGTGGGTATGATGTGAAGAGGGTGTTGGTGGACCAAGGGAGTGCCGTGGAGGTTATGTATCCCGACCTGTTTAAAGGTTTGGAGTTAAAGTCTGAGGATCTAACCGCCTATGACTCCCCTCTGGTTAGTTTCGAGGGAAGAACCGTTGTGCCGAAAGGTCAGATTAGGCTACCTGTACAAACCGGTCCTGAGGTGGTGGAGGTGGATTTCATTGTGGTGGACGTTTATTCACCGTATACGCCTATCGTGGCCAGACCTTGGCTTCACACTCTAGGGGCTGTTTCCTCTACTTTGCATCAAAGGGTAAAGTATCCGTCCGAGGGTCATGTTAGAGAAATCCTCGGAAACCAGTCCATGGCTAGACAATGCTTGGTGGCTGCCATATCTCATCAACCTGAGGTTGAATCATCGATAGCTGCTGAGGGAAGTTCATAGCAATTAAAAACTCCAGAGTTGCCTATCAGTGGGCAGTCGGAGGAGGCAAAATGTGATGACTTAGAGAAGATCATTATGGGGGATTATTCGGAGAAATATTTTCAAGTCGGGTCCCAGTTGCCGCCTCACGAGAGAGAGGAGTTGATAGAATTTCTTAAGAAGAACGTTGATGTATTCGCCTGGAGCGCTTACGAGGCCCCGGGGGTGGATCCGACCTTTATCTGTTATCACTTAAACGTTAACCCATCCATTACTCCAAAAAAGCAACCACCTCGACGCCCATCCAAGGAGCATGCAGATGCTGTTAAGGAAGAGGTGAGAAAGCTTAAGCAAGCAGGGGCTATCAAGGAGGTGTTTTACCCTGAATGGCTGGCTAATACTGTGGTGGTAAAGAAAAAGAATGGCAAGTGGCGAGTGTGCGTGGACTTTACGGAGCTAAATAAGGCCTGCCCAAAAGATCCATTCCCCATGCCACGAATAGATCAGTTGGTGGATACGACAGTGGGACATCCTCGGATGAGCTTCTTAGACGCCTTCCAAGGATATCACCAAATACCCTTAGCCTTGGAAGACCAGGAGATGACTGCTTTTGTCACCCCCATCGGAAACTACCATTACAAGGTGATGCCTTTCGGTCTAAAAAACGTAGGATCAACCTATCAAAGGATGATAATGAGAATGTTCGAGCCTCAATTAGGGAGAAGCATTGAGGTTTACATAGACGATGTGGTGGTGAAGAGCAAGGTGGTGTCTGATCATGTTGATGACCTCGGAAACATTTTTGAAATTTTGTGGAAACACAAGTTGCGCCTAAACGCTTCTAAGTGCTCGTTTGGTGTGGGATCAGGCAAATTCCTGGGATACATGGTAACTCACAGAGGAATCGAAATCAATCCCGATCAAATTAAGGCGATTAACAATCTACACTCTCCTCGTAATCCCAAGGAGGTCCAGAAACTTACTGGTATCACTGCCGCCTTGAGTCGGTTTATCTCTCGTTTAGCAGATAGATGCCGGCCCTTTTTCCTCTTGATGAAGAAGTGGAAGGGATTCGAATGGTCCGAGGAGTGCGCTAAGGCCTTTCAGCAGCTTAAGGAGTATCTTTCTCGGCCTCCCATCATGTCCAGTCCTCAAGGTGATGAGGTTTTGTTTGCTTACATCGCCATGGCCCCTCATGCAATAAGTCTGGTGTTGATCCGTGTTGACGATGGCGTGCAACGGCCGGTCTACTATGTTAGTAAATCGTTACATGAGGCCAAGGTGCGCTATTTACCATTGGAGAAAGCCATCTTGGCTGTGGTACATGGCACTCGGAAGCTTCCTCACTATTTTCAGGCATACACTATTATCTTCTTGACTCAGCTCCCACTGAGGGCGTACTTCGAAGTGCTGACTACACGGGCAGGATTGCTAAATGGGGTATAATTCTAGGGGCTTTTGACATCAAATACATGCCTCGCACCTCTGTCATGGGTCCGATCCTTGCAGACCTGGTAGCCGAATTTGCTGAAGCCCCATTGGAGAATGTGCCAGCATCGCAGCATATGGATGAAAAATTGGTTGGCATCATCTCCCTGCAAGAACCTCTAGGCTGGAAAGTGTATGTTGATAGTGCAGCAAATCAAAGGGGCTCTGGAATGGGGCTAGTTCTGGTCTCTCCTAAACAACTCACGATAGAGAAATCGTTGAGATTGGGCTTCTTGGCCACTAATAACGAGGCCGAGTACGAAGCCTTACTGGAAGGAATGTCCATGGTTCAGAGAATGGGGGGAAAAGAAGTAAAAATATTTTCAGACTCCAGATTAGTTGTTGGTCAAGTAAAGGGCGAATTAGAGGCAAGGGATGAAAGAATGCAGAAGTATTTAAGTCAAGTTAAACAGTTGCGATCAAAATTTGAATCATTCAATCTGCTGCACATCCCTAGAAGCAGTAACACGCATGCAGATTCCCTGGCTACACTTGCAACCTCCTCGGCGCAGAGCTTGCCTCGAATTATCCTCGTAGAAGACTTGTACAAGCCCACGGAAGCAGGGGGAAGTTGGCCCAGATTTGTCAGGTCCGAGTGGAACCTAGCTGGATGGACCCCATCATATTATTTTTGAGAGAAGACCTCTTGCCGGAAAGTAAGTTGGAGGCTGAAAAAATACGAAGAAAAGCACCTCGCTTCTGGTTGCCCGAGGATCGAAAATTGTACAAGCGCTCTTTTGCTGGACCATATCTACTGTGTATTCACCCTGAAGTGACAGAAGTCATCCTAGAAGAGCTACACGAGGGGATTTGTGGGAGCCACACTGGAGGTAGGTCTTTATCTCATAGGGCCATCAAGCAAGGCTACTGGTGGCCAAATATGCAAAGAGAAGCACATGAGTACGTAAAGAAGTGCGACCAATGCCAAAGATTCGCACCAAACATACACCAACCAGGAGAGATCCTCAATCCGCTGACCAGCCCTTGGCCATTTGCTCAATGGGGCTTGGATATTGTCGGGCCTTTTCCCAAAGCAACAGAGAACAAGAGATATCTGCTGGTCGGCATTGACTATTTTACTAAGTGGGTTGAAGCCGAGCCTTTATCAAACATCAGAGATGTGGACGTTAAGAAATTTATTTGGAAGAGCATCGTCACTCGGTTCGGGGTCTCTCACACTCTTATCTCGGACAATGGTCTTCAGTTTGATAGTAAGGCCTTTAGGAGATACTGCGGCGAATTGGGAATTACGAATCGATATTCCATCCCAGCTTATTCCCAGGGGAATGGGCAAGCCGAGGCCGTTAACAAAGTCATAGTAAACGGATTGAAAAAGAGGTTAGATGATGCAAAAGAGGTTAGATGATGCAAAAGGGAGATGGGTGGAAGAACTGCCGCATGTCCTGTGGGCATATCGAACCACACCTCGCAGGTCAACGGGGGAAACACCTTTTTCAATGACTTATGGTGCCGAAGCTGTCATTCCTTTGGAAATAGGGTTTCCAACGCTAAAAAGCAGTTCGTTCAATTTGAATAATAATGATAATCTGCTGGAAAGAAGCGTAGATTGCATTGAAGAAAGAAGAGAAAGTGCACTGGTCCAATTGGCGTACTACCAACACAAACTTAAGCAAGGATACGACGCCAAAGTAAGGCTAAGGCCACTAGCGCCTGGTGACTTGGTGTTGAGGAAAGTTCTGGGCACTACAAAAAACCCAGCATGAGGAAAGGTAGGGCCCAATTGGGAAGGACCATATCGCATCACATTAGAAGCAAGTATAGGGGCATATTTTTTGGAAGATTTAGACGAGCATGTAATACCACGTCCTTGGAATGTAAACAACCTGAAAAGGTACTATTATTAATAAGAATTTCCTTTATCATTAAACTCGTGTGTTGTGTGAAAATGTGGGGATTCCCGTCACTTATGTTTATTATAAAAGTGTTTAAACAGAACCTTAGTCATGCTTGATGTCCTCAAACCAGATACTTTGGGGAAATTAATACACTTATGTTTATTATAAAAGTGTTTAAACAGAACTTTAGTCATGCCTGATGTCCTCGGAACAAATGCTTTGGGGAAATTAATACACTTATGTTTATTATAAAAGTGTTTAAACAGAACTTTAGTCATGCCTGATGTCCTCGGACCAGATGTTTTGGGGAAATTAATACACTTATGTTTATTATAAAAGTGTTTAAACAGAACCTTAGTCATGCCTGATTTCCTCGGACCAGATGCTTTGGGGAAATTAATACACTTATGTTTATTATAAAAGTGTTTAAACAGAACCTTAGTCATGCCTGATGTCCTCGGACCAGATGCTTTAGGGAAATTAATACACTTATATTTATTATAAAAGTGTTTAAACAGAACCTTAGTCATGCCTGATGTCCTCGGACCAGATGCTTTGGGGAAATTAATGCGTAAAATGTTAGTAGATAACAATAGTTTATCAAAGTGTTCAAATGAGTCATAAGTTATTGCAGGGCCCTCGGATCATATACAATTGAATTAATCCCCTGGTATCTTTTATAAAGTATTAAACAGATCTTAAGTTACAACAAGTCTTTGCTGTCAATCTTTATCACAAAAAGGTCAGTTCTTGAAACAAGAGCATGGTAAGCCCATCCGTTACAAGTATTTTATGAAAAGCCTTAGCTTGTGGATAGCAAGTCATCTTAATTTTTAATAAAAGCAAATGACAAAAGTATAAATACAAAAGGTAGGAAAAACAAGTCTATTCTTTAATCAAAAAATAAGTACATCATAAGTCTTGGCAGAAGCTACATCAAAACAAAACAACAAACTGAAAAAAAAAAAAAAAAAGATCCTACAACTACTTCTTCAAAGAATGAGAACCCTTCTCGAGACCAATAGTCTTGTTCTTGGCATCCTCAGCATCAGATTTTTTCTTAGCTGCCTTGGCCTAAGAAACAACGTCCTTTATGGTAAGGGGATCCTCGACGGATTTATCTTTGATAACTCCTTTAGAAGCCTTAACAGCTACAACAGGGGCATTTACATCAGCTATTTGCTTAGGAGGAGGGAGGAGTAGATTAGTGGCCAGAGGAGGGCTGGTTGGGATCTCTCTGATGTGTTCGGGGAAGAACACGTTCTCAGGTTTCCTCAGCTCGGAATCAGCAGGAACCCCTGCACGATTAAGTGCTTCTACCCAAGTCTCCGTGCAATATTCCCTGCACACTTCAGCTACCTCCTCGGTCAGCCTTTCTTCCGTTTCTCCTACCCCACGCTCATATGCCACCTCCTCCGTGGATTTAGCAGCTTCCATTGCCTTTATTGCTGCCTCCTTAGCTTTCTGCAATTCAGCTTTCTGCAATTCAGCTTTCAGGCTTAGAACTGCTGCTTTCTCAGTGGCCAAGTTTAGCTGGGTCGTGTAGAGCTGTTTGCGCTGGTCCTCGGCCTGAGCTTCAACATTTTTTAGCCCTGCCTTGGCACTTGAGCACTCACGATCTGAAATCTTCAGCTTCTCGGTCAGCTGCGCTTTTTCCTCCTTCAGGGTCCCGAGGGCTTTCTCAACTTCACGCCGAGAGTGGGACTCAGCCTCATATCTGTTATGGGCATTTTAAACCCACTCTTCGGCCACATAGACTTGTTGAGTGACCTGCATAACAAAAGCAAAGGGGTCACGTGTGTAAAAACAAGTGTAATAACACTGATAAGATCAATAGTTTCTTAACGTTTAATTCATAAAACAAAGCTAGCCTACCAGGGCGAGATCCCTCTTCAATGACATGAAAAGCTCGGGCTGCCTGGTACGTTTGAGAGCTTCCATTTCCCATGGGAGCAAGAGGGGTTGCTCTAAAGCTAGAGCAAGATGGGCCGAGTGACTTCTCTAGGACTCCCTGATAGTGGCATCCCAGGGAATTTGGGCTCCATCTAATTCTATCCGAGGGGCCCAGGGGCGCGGTTGTCGGTGCACTTCAGCATTTTCCCTGCTGTCGACAGAGCTGGCCCTATTGTCCTTTGGATCTTTCATTTTCTGTTGTTTAGGGCCCTTTGAAGGGATCACCTCACCTTCTTCTATATCTTGTATGGGTCTTTTCTTCTTCAAATCTGGGAGGGCGTGTAGTCCAAGATCAGCAGGAAGAGGAGGTGGAGGTGGTAGATTGACAAGAGCCTGAGTCTGGGATGTGCCTTTTGGGGCTCCCTTTTTTCCCCTATTGGCTACTAAGCCTTTCAAAGACGGTCTTCCTTTTGAGCTCATCTCTCCTTTTTCTTCTGAACTCGTATCAACCCGAGTAATAACTAATTCAGGCTGAATAGCTGCGGAAAGTTTATCGGATTCAGCCTTAGAGTCCGAGAGCTGCACAAGCCTTTCTGGTATGTCCTCTTCTCTTTCAAAGCGGAATTGATTTATTTCTTCTTCTAGTGACAATCGCGAGGAAGCAATCTCCTCTTCTTCTACAGCTTCTGCTTCGAGCGGAACTTGCTGCAATGGTATTACAAGCTGAGGAGGAATTTGAGGGGTTAGTAGTTTGACTGGGGGAAGATCGTCTCGGGCCAGAAAGTCTGGTTTTGACATGTCAATACGGTTAATCCGAGGATCACCAGCTCTGATAGCGTGACCGATTTCCTGAAAGATCCTCGAAATAGGATCGAAATCTAGGATCAGGTGAACGGCTCGCAGTTGTTGGTCCTCGCTCACAAAAATTTCTGATCGAAGAAGATAGTTGAGGGCCACCACGTTGGTAAAACTAAGCCGAGGAGCAATAAACCTCCTATCTGCAGAAATAATCAAGAAGGCAGATGCAGTTAGACGATTAAGATCCATTATCAGAAGAAATGGTAATGGGAAGCAGGGGTGGGGGTTAGAAATCTAAATCCTATACTAAGGGATCTAAATCTAAGGTATCCCACTTGTTTCTCTTTCCTGGGTTGGGCAAGGTCGACCATCGTGCCATGCCCATGAAGTGATGAGGTAGTCATCTTTCATCCCTTTGTTGGACTTGGGGAGGCAAGAGATGAGCCTAACAATGGACGACCTGGATTTGAGATAAAACCCTCCGTCGGTTTGCGAGTGGCACTCGTATAGATGAACCGCGTCGTGCCATGTGAGGCCCAAGTGAAGATGCTGGTCGAGAGCATCGATACAACCTAGAATCCTAAACATATTGGGTGCACACTGATGAGGGCATAGCCTATGGTTAATAAGGTATTCTCGGGTTATCCTACCCATAGGAAGGGTCATTCCCCCTTCTATGAAGGCTATTATAGGAATGACTACTTCTCCTGCCTCTCTAGGTAGAACGATTTCTTCTAAGGAACAATATCGCAGGCCAACTGCTTGGGGTATATGGTATTTTTCCTTAAAAGCTTCTATTTTTGCGGGGGAATCTACTAAACGCTCGAATCTACCCATTTTTACAACCTAAAATGAAGTAACTGAATTTTAAGAATAAGGAACTGACAAATATAGAGAGCCAAAAACTTACGGGAACACGCACGCTAATCTCTGAAGCTTTCTAAGAAAATCTTCGAAGACTTCTTACAAGAATAGCGATAGATATTCAGGAATCTGGGGTATTTTAGGAGAAGGAACGTCGGAATTCTCTGGAACGCTTAAAGATTTCTTTGAAGAAGAAGACAAATGATTTCTCTCAAGGCTTTATACTAAGGGAAAGAAAGAGAAGAAGTTACCCCGCTCAAAATTCTAAGGAAAATACCAGCCGTTGGATCTGCGCATCGCCGTTGGATGTAGGGGACAAGACGCCTCTTGGAGTAATTAATAACGCTTCGTGGGCTGCGAAGCGTCAGAAGCAATTATGAAGTGCAATTAAGTCATATTCCTGCATGTGTGGATCAGATATAAGTTGTCATTATCTCTTGAAAGTCAAAACCCCATTTTTTCTCCTCGGATGGGAGGGAAAAAACTGAAGTTTTGAGGGGCTATTGTGGGGACAGAACCAAAAACCATGCATCTTGGGCTGTGGGTTTAATCCGAGGAAGTTTCATGGGCCGAGCAGAGCTGCATTTATTAAATATTCTATTTCAAAAGATCCATACATGGGAAACAAAAGGAATTCTATCCGAGGAGGATCTCGTCCTCGGATAAGAAGAGCACAATTCAAGTGTGTATCCCACCTATTAAAGGGACCTCCCTGGAAGCTCCAATGACAAAGATGGCCTTCGTGAACTTACTGGAAAGGAAAAGATCTGAAAATATCTAAAGAAAAGCTGCTACCACCACATTAAATGCCCTTCAACTACTTTTCTGGCCCATTTATGTGGAGAAGACCTCTGAACAGTGCTACCAAAGCTATTACAGCTCACAGGGAAGCCAAAGAAGATATTTGATGGGACAAGTAATCAAGTGACGTCTTAGATGAGTGACAAGTGTAAAGATAGGATGACTAGAGAAGAACTACATAAGGTAACAGACCCTCCATGAGAGAGGGACGGACTTTTAGAATAAGAATGTGAATTATATGATACGAAGTCTCCTCGGATCGAATCAAGAACATGTTTATCCAAAGTTATCCCAATATGCTTTTCCTTTCTCTTTTAACTTTTTGATTTGTTTTATAGAATATGTTAAACGCTGTCCACGCCATTCATACCTAATTCTTTAACCCACTCTCTACAAATTTATTGTATTGGGCTTATTGGGCCCAAGTCCTACAAATTTTGGGCTAAGGCTACAATTTGTGACCCTACAATTCTTATTTTCTAATTGACTAATTCTCTTAATAATGATTGAGGTGGATTCCTATTAATCCATAATATTTTGGGTTATCTTAGAAGTGGACAAAAAAATGTGCAACTCACATATAAATTTGTAAATAAAAAATCACATTTTTTTGCAGAAAAAATAATCACTTATTACCCTCATACAGGTTGGTCTGAGTCGGGTTTGTGCTCAATTTGGACTTGACTCGATCACTTCGAGTGGGGAGAACGAAACCTTTCGTCAAGTCTCTACAAGTGGCGGATGTTGGTATAACAGCAAGAGAGTAGATCTAGCTGAATCTGCCGGCATCTCGCTAGATTTGACAGAAATCACAAGATTCGATTGACTTGCTCGATGCGATGGTTGGTGGCAGTTGACTCCTTTGAAAAAAAATCTGACAGCTTCCAAGTTGAGTGACAAATCATTCCAAGAAAACTCGATTCTAACTAATCCGATTGATCTCTCTCTTACATGAGAGAGATCGATTGGATTAGTTAGAATCACTCAACCTGGAAGCTGTCAGATTTTTTTCAAAGGAGTCAACTGCCACCAACCATCGCATCGAGCAGGTCAATCGAATCTTAGTTCAGGCCTAATCAAATTTGTCAATTTGGCGGGTTTTGGTCAAATATGGACAACCTTAATTTGAAAGTTTTTCTCTAGTAAGAGGCCTAGGCCATGGCCTAAGTGATTTAGATCTAAGGCCGGCCCTAATATGGTGAAAATAAAGAGAATGAATAAATTTTGTGCTGTGTTTACTGTTTAATGTATACTTATTTTCTCTATGTTTGATCATTGAGTGGTCGAACAAGATTCAAAATAATATTGAAATTTTGCAACATAACATGGTATAACAAAGGTAATCGTAGCCCATTTTCCAGTTGACTCTAGGCTAGGTGAAGCATTGAAGGTGGGGTCTTTCATCGTTACAACACAATTAATTGCTGAATGAACAACACAATTTAACTGAGGCATACATAAGGTTTCCTAAAATATTGACATGACTTTTTTAATGATATTAACCCATGGAGGAGTAAAAGTGCTGCCATCTATCAGATATATAAAATAAAATGCCATTTGTTTAGCAAAAAATAAAATAAAATGCCATTTTGTGAAGAAGTAATTATTAATAACTCTGAAGTATGGTTAACACGATACTTCACGTAAATAAATAAAAGTTAGGCGAAACTATACTATTGATCCCTCAAGTTTACCCTGTGTGCACAGTTGGTCCCTTAAGTTTGAAGCGAGCATAATTGTTCCCTTAAGTTTTAAAACTGAATTGTATTAGTCATTTTACTAATTGCCGTTAGTGGTGTTACTTACGTGGTTAACGGAACAATGACTTGACATTTATTTTAATGATGTGGCATGTTTTTTTATTAAAAAATTTAAAAAAAATGAATTTACACATTAAAACAAAAAAAAAATTGACCCATTCTAATTCAAGTCTTAATCCTAACCAGTACCAAATTAAAACTCATTTACAATCTGATTCACAAACCCACGATAGAGAGATTGAACAGTTCCAAGCCGGCCGTTATCTTTCAGAGCAAAGGCAAAGACCTCGATATTGATCATGGAGGAGACGAAGAAGAAGAAGATGAGGACGACTACAGTATTTGCAACAACCGGACGATACAATTGTATTTGGTGGCCAGAGACGAAGGAGTTTCCGTCGTGGTGGGGTGGTTGGATCTCACTTCGACTTTTGGCAAAGCTGCGGAGCAGTGGATCATGCCTTAGCAGCAACAGAAACCTTTGGTCAAGAAGAGCCAACGTGGAAAAAGTCTCAAAGCTCACAGTATCAAGGCATTACATTTTATCGAAGAACTAGTCGATGGGAATTGCATATTTGGTTTGTAATTTTGTTACTTTTAAACTCTGATTATTAGTAATTTCATTACAAAATTTTACAGTTTTGGTGGTTATTTTTTTCTCTGTTTGAATTTTGAGGCAATGATATTTTTTCTTTTTTTCCTACCAAACACTAGGAAAGCAAGTGTTTTTGGGTAAGGATTATTAATTTTTATTGTTTTGGATTTTTGATTAATTTGAGAGTTGGAATATGATAATTTGGGTGTTTTTGGTTTTTGTAGGAGGATTTGATGCTGCTCATGCTGCTGATAGGTACTTAAAAATGAACTGTTTCTGATTATTCAAATTGCAATGGTTGTAGTTTTTACTATTTTGGATAAAATGAACTTGTGGGAATGTTATGGCAATTCGGGTTTTTTCAATCACAGGCGATCAGGTTGCGATCAAGTTTCGAGGAGTGGAAGCTGATATAAATATAAATTTCAATATCAGTGACTATGATGATGATATTAAGCAGGTTGAGTGTGAGAGTCCTGTGTAGTTTGATTGGTGCAAGGTGGACCATAACCAAGCCATCATGAGTTTCAGACTTGGTTGTAGCTGTGGAGGTATAGAAAGATAGTAGCAATAGCAAAGGCCACGATAGATAAGACAGCAGTAAAGGCAGAAAGCTGGTGCCTAAGGGGATTGCAAGAATTAGTGGAGATGGAGATAGTTAAAACTTGAACCCGAATGTGAAGCCTCCATTACCAAAATGAGAGAAACTTTTGCTGTATTGAATGATAATTAAGTTGCACTCATGCTTACATTTAAGAATAAAAGTGAATTTTACTACACCTGGCTTAGCTGATCTCAGACAAAATACAAGTAGAATACAATCTTCAACCCGTAGTGCAATTACTTACAAATTGGTATGTAGCATATCATCCTTAGAATTATACCATGTAACCATACTAGATGGTAAAACATGTGGGTCAGTATTGGGGTAAAGCTCCTGAGGACATTGAAGAAAACAATTTATTTATCTACGAATGAGCTCATTGGGCCATAGAAAACAAGACAACTTAAATAGTTTGAGTAATATACTAATTCCTAATGGAACCGACAAAGTATCCCCTCCTCTTTCTCTCCAACTTCCCAAGTGGCATCAACACAACCTTATACCCTTACCATTTATGCTCGAATCCCAGAACACAATACTGAATTGTTTCAAAAAAAAGAAAGAGAAATTATAAACCGACAGCAATTCCTTTCGCACCTAAATCCCTCCCTTGTGGACCAAATAAAAAATCCCTCCCTTATGTACCCCCATAAAAAATCCCACCCTTAATTAATCTGGGTTGTTATGAAATCTGGAGAGACAAAATACAAGTTACTGCAAGAAGAGAAAGGAGGATAAGAATTAAATAATGTAAGTAATGCACACTATCCACCACATCCCAACTCATCTGATTAATTACAAAATTACGAATTTTAAACATGACACCACCAACTACTA
The DNA here is from genome assembly GCA_030021035.2 of Notholithocarpus densiflorus. Lineage (NCBI taxonomy): Eukaryota > Viridiplantae > Streptophyta > Magnoliopsida > Fagales > Fagaceae > Notholithocarpus > Notholithocarpus densiflorus. The sequence goes on from JARYZH020000346.1 coordinate 165,809, forward strand.
AGCAAAGTGATCATATTAAACCCAAAAAAGAAAGAATAATCTGATTTTGTCAACAGCCTATGAATAAGCACAAGTTTGAACACATAGCTCCCAGGACTTCAGCAAATCAAGAGCTACTTATTCCTAGATGATTAATGACAACAATGTTCAGCAACAAGACCCTATATGCCCTCAATAAAGCAAATAAGCCAATTCTTTCTAGCCGTCTAATATATTTGCTCTACTAGTGCATTCTATTTAGTTTCCTACAAATAAAGCCAATTCTATAAAGCAAATAAGCTAATTGTTGAGAGAAGCAGGGAGGCGGCAGCGGTTCAGTGATTGTGCGAAAGAAGCAGGGCTGTCGCCGGCGGCAGCTAGGGCTTGGGCTGTTGCCGGCGATAGCTAGGGATTAGGTCTCCTCCGGCGGTGGCTAGGCTTGGGTTTTTCTTCACTCCCTCCCCTTCTCTCTCTGGTGGCTGTCAATCTCTCTCTTCCCCTTTTCTCTGTCGCACCGTCGTGCCTTTGTTAAACAAAAATCGGATTTGTTTTTAATGGGTCAATATGATTTAAATTTCATCTAACGTGGTAACTAATTTTTTTAATTTTTTAATTAAAAATATGTTACATCATTAAAAATAATGCCAAGTCATTGTTCCGTTAGCCACGTAAGTAACACTACTAACGGCAATTAGTAAAAAGACTAATACAACTCAGTTTTAAAACTTGAGAAACCAATTATGCTCGCTTTAAACTTAAGGGACCAATTGCACATACAGGACAAACTTCAGGGACTAACAGTGTAGTTTCGCCTAAAAGTTACTTAATAAAATAACATGATAATCTCAAAAATTCATGTAAAACAATTAATTTTGCATTGGGATTTGTTTTTATTGTTGTGGCATATCATTTATATAATTGAATTCAATTAAGAAACATGATACAATATTTTTCTCTAAAAAAAAAAGATGCGATTATTTAAGGAACTATATTAATTTGAAATTAACTCGAGTTAAGTCACGGTTTAGCCAAAATAAAAAGGTTCTTTCCCTGTCGTGGAGCTCTCTTTCTCGTGCTACACAAGTATCTCCCTCCCTTGACCTAGGTCTAAGGGTATTTGTTTTCCTTTCATTATTTCTTGCTCTTGACACTATGGCTGATGATGTTGCAGATGGATTGGGTAATATGAAGTTAACATCTGATGAAGAGGAGGTTATTCCCATCTCTAATGAAGGTAGATCGGAGGCTTTGGAGAGTTGTAGTTTGAGTCTTATTGGGAAATTCTTAACATGTAAACCGTTTAACAAACAAGCGGCAAAGAATACTTTGAGAAGGGCATGGGGATTGGAAAATAGTTTGCAAATTATTGAGGTGGGTCCGAATCTTTTCCAATTCAAGTTTCAATTAGAGTTTGATATGGCTTGAATTCTACAAGATGGTCCGTGGTCTTTTGATAATCAGTTGTTGTTGCTTCAAAGGTGGCAGAAAGGGCAGAAAGGGATGATTGTGGGGAACATATAATTGGAGCATGCTTCTCTCTGGATTCAAATATAGGGTGCACCGTTTGATATGGTTTCCCCTCAAGTAGCAAAGGAAGTTGGTAATCAACTTGGTAAAGTTGAGGAAGTAGAATGGAAGCGAAGGCAAGATGATCTTAACTTTTTTATGCGAGTTAAAGTTGCTTTGCCGATTGTGAAGCCCCTGCAAAGAGGAGATTTTATTGCTGGTTCAGATGGTGTTCATACTTGGGTGTTATTTAAGTATGAACGTTTACCTTTGTTTTGCCATTATTGTGGTCTGTTAGGGCACGATGTGAAGCACTGTGGGGCAAGGGTAAACCTGTTGAAGGGGTGCTTGGGTCTGAGTGTAGTAGAATGGATCAAGGAGCGAATAAGGCTGTGTCTAGTAATTTAAAGCCCAAATTCACTTGGACCAAGATTAACTAAATGGATTTTGGGCTTGGAGGGTTGTCCAAGGCTTTGCTGTTGCCAACCCGTGGGAAAAGAAGCATTGAGTTTAATTTGGAGGAAGAGCAGCGTGAGAATATTGATATTAGGGAGGCTAAGTGTGGAAAGGTAGGGGGTGGAGATGATGTTGAAAATATTATATCGGCGGGGATGGAGAGCCACCCTTGCCGGGAGCAATGAGGTTTCTAAGTTGGAACTATCAAGGGCTTGGGAACCCTTGGACAGGACGTAGCCTTCGCAAATTAGTGAGGGAACAAGCTTCCATGGTGTGTTTTCTTATGGAGACACGGTTGGATACAGAGGGTTTTAATAATCTTTATGGGAATTTACCTTTTCAGAATTAAATAATTGTTAAACACTCGGACTTTGGTGGAGGGTTAGCTTTTTTATGGAAGGATGATATAAAGTTAGAGGTAGTTAACTATACTGCAAATCATGTCTTAGCGAAGGTAACAGAAGAAGATGGCTTTGCATGGTTCATGACAGGTTTCTATGGTTGGCCGGAGACACAACAAAAATTTAAGTCTTGGAAGCTGTTGAAACATTTGAAGACTTATGTGGAGGGTCCATGGTTATGTTTTGGAGATTTTAATGCTATTCTCCATTCCTCGGAAAAGCAAAGCACAAGGCAGCCACATATTGCTCAGATTAATGCATTTAGGGAGGCTTTGGAGAGTTGTCAATTGGAAGATCTAGGTTACAAAGGATACCCTTTTACTTGGACTAACAAGAGACCTAGTGATGCAAATACTAAGTTGAGACTTGATAAAGCTGTTGCAACGAAGGGGTGGATTGAAAACTTTTTGGTCAGCAATGTAGTGCATCTTCTTCCTTATGCTTCGGATCATATTCCTATTGCTATCCAGGTTCAAAAGTTTAGATAGAAACATCGTAGAGCTGATTGGGGTTTCAAGTTTGAAGAGAGTTGGCTTTTATGGGATGAATGTGAGGCACAGATTCAGCAAGCATGGAGCTTGGCAGGCAGTAGGGAGGTGGGTTTGGCAGCTGTGCATGCAAAAATAAGGGCTTGTGGTGATGATTTGAAGGCGTGGGGAGACACAAGGACTAAACCAGAGGAGGAAGAGATTAAATCTCTTCAGAATCGACTTGATAGAATTAATAGAGTTGACACTACTGATGAAAGTAAGGTGGAGTATTTGGAGATCAGTAAAAAGTTGGATGATCTTTTGTTAAAACAGGAGATTTATTGGGCACAACGATCTAGGGTTGCATGGTTGAAACATGGGGATAGATATACTACATTTTTCCATTCAAAAGCATCACAAAGGCGAAGACGAAATTATATTAAGGGAATCATGAATCCAGAGTTGCAGTTGATTATTTTGATAATCTATTTTATGCAGATTCATGCAATCAAATGGAGGAATGCTTAAGCACAGTCTCGACCAAAGTAACTCCAGACATGCAGGATATGCTTTCTAGGGATTTTACTCTTGATGAAATCAAGGAAGCTGTATTCCAGATGGGATCGACAAAGGCACCTGGACCTAATGGTATGAATGCCTTATTTTATCAAAATTCTGGCATATTGTGTGTGGTGATGTAGTGAATGTTGAGTTAGATTTTTTGAATGATGGAGTTATGTTACCTAGTTTAAATCATACCATATTGTGCTCATCCCTAAAGTGAAGAATCCATAGGAACTATAGTTAAGATTTACACTTAAATAAATATAGGTGTTTAAAAAAAAAAGGTTTGACTTACTTCTAGTATATTTTTAATTGGAGTCTCCTTTTATTTTAATGAGAAACTGCCATATCACTCGCTAACTAAACAAAATGCAGAGATTAAAACCCACTACTACTTCCCATTATTATTTATAATAAAGTGAGATGTCTAGTTAAAAAAAGTACAGGAGGTAAGCCAAACCCTAAAAAAAAAAAATGAAAAATTATACTACAATAAATTCATCAAGTTCCTTAGAGCATTCACACCAAAGGTGTGATAAATGCTAAAAGCTATTTTTAGCAATAAAACCACTAAAAAAGTCCCTACATCAATGGTGCTAAACTTAAAATTTTTTAGCACCTTGCTATAGTAAGATGCTACTACTAACACCTTACTGTAGCAAGTTGCTACTCCTTTTTTATTATTTTTTATTCCTTTTCTCTCTCTCTCCTCTTAGATCTCACACTCTTTCTCTCTCTCAAATTTCTCTCCGTCGCTCTCTCCCTCTTAGCCACATCTCTCCTTCAAAACCCGACCCACATCTCTCTCTCTCTCTCTCAACCACCGTTTCTTCACCACACACTCCATCAAGTCACCACTTCCATCAACCCGCCCACACATAGTGAGATTGCTGAATCTAGAAACCTAAATCGATAGAATCTAGAAACCCAAATTGACCCACATCTCTCTCTCTCTGATTTTCGACGGTGGTTTGATCTCTGATTGGATTTTGTTTTTCTAATTGTTATTAGTAATGCGGTTGTGGGTTTGGGTTTGAGATTTGGTTGTGATTTTGGTGGTTAGGGGTTGAGGTTGTGGGCGGTGGTGACAATGGCAGTGGTTGTTGTAGCTATGGTGGTGGTTGAGTGGGTTTTGTGGTTAGTGGGCTGTGGTGGTTGGTTTTTTTTCTTTTTTCTTTTTTCAATGGTGGTGGTTGTTGGTGGCTAGTAGTGGGTGTGTGGATGTGGGTTCTTCTGGGTTGAGAAGAAATAGGTGAGTTTGTTGGTTAGGTTGCTTCAGAGAAGAGAGAGGCACAGATAGTGGGTTGTTTTTCTTTTTCTTTTTCTTTTTCCGGTTGTTGGTGGTGATGAGGTTGTGGGTTTGTGATTTGGTTGTGATTTTGGTGGTGGGGGGTTGTGGTTGTGGGTGGTGGTGACAATGGTAGTTGTTGTAGCTGTGGTGGCTGCTAGCTGGTGGTTTTTGTTTTTTTTTGTTTTGGTGGTTGGCTTGGCAGTGGCTAGGGGTGGGTGTGGTTGTGGGTCTGCTTGGATTGAGAAGTGGTGGGGTTGCCTCAAAGAAAGAGAGACACAATGGAGGTGATGGTGGAGTTTTTTTTTTTTGCTATGGTTTGTGGTGGTGAGTGGAGGCGACGGTGGGTTGTTGTTGGTTGTGGCATGGGTGGTAGTTTTGTGGTGGTTGTGGTATGGGTGGTGGGTTGAGAAAGAGAGAGAGACAGTGGAAGAGAGAGGAAGAATAAAAAATAATAAAGAAAGAATATTTAAATGAAGTGGTAAAAAAAATAGAAGTTTTGATGTGGGTTATATTGTAAAGTGATGTGTTAAATATTATAAAATTAGTATTTTAGATACTAACTGCTAAAATTTTTAAAACCCTTGATGTGAATGCTCCAAGAGGATGGTAAAATAGTGGAATACTTTGTTGTATAATATAATCAATTTTAATTATTTAATGATTTTTTGACATGATGGCTGCCATTTTCAAGATGCCCCAATCTCACAAACTTTGAATATGTTAAAAGAATCTCTCTCTCTCTCTCTCCTTCCCCTTTTCTGGGCCTAGTTACTTTATTACCAATCAGCTACACTCCAATAGCATCAAGCCACAAGCAAAATGGTTATTCACTTATTCTAGGGTTTTAGTATCACTTTCTACTAACTATTTTATATGACAGATTATAAATAGTTGTTTATTATATTCACATGGACTTACATTTATTTTTTCTTCATCACTCACACTTTTTCATATAGACAATTGTTGCAAAAGTGTTTATATATATATATATATATTTTATATTTTATTTTTTTACGTGTTACTAGAATTTTTTGTATTTGTTAAAAAAAATATTGAGAAAAAATCTTGATGTCCCACGTGAGATATCTCCATGCAGATGACATCAAAGTATTACAAATAAAATATAATATATAAAGCACAAAAATTTGAGTATGGTTGAACAAAAACAAATTTGTTATACCAAAAAAGAAATGCATGGAAACCAAAATCTTCCAGTCTCTAGTCATAAAAAAATTTACGTTTATTTTATATATTTTGTAAAGAGAAACGAGTTTAGATTCAGTCTACGTTCAATATGTATTGAGCCTATCATTCAAAATCCATGATGCGAAAGAAATGTGCTATGTCCACAATATTTTCACAACAAATCGTAAGTGATTAGTTGTTTTTGGCTCTAATTTGAATTTACCACCGAAATTACTTTTTTACCCCATCAATAGAAACCTGTAACAATTTTCTACATAAAATTTATTGTAAAAATATTGTAAACATATCATTTTCTAAAAGGTAGTCAAAATTTCTCTGGACATATATATATCAAAATGAAATCGAACCTTCCGGAGCAAAGTTGACACAAAATGGGTTGGACTTAACGCGCTTGCTTTCAGATGTGGGTCAACCCACATTGTACCTGGAACAGGCCTTGATACTCCTCTTTTTCTTTTTTCTTTTTTTCTTTTTTTATTTTATTTTATTTTATTTTATTTTACTGCCTCATAGCAAGCCCAATTCTCAACCAAATAATTTATACTTTTTTTGGATAGGAAAAATACTTGTATAGAGATAATGAGCGGCATTTTTTGTATGTATATAATTTGATAGTTACAACAATAAAAGAGGAGGATTTGAGCCCAAATATTTATTGATTTACTTATAAAGGAGAGCAAATAATACCAAGGAACTATAAGACTGACCATTTTCTTGTTAATTTTCTTTTTACTTTTTTTTAATAGGAGCCCAGGAGGGCCATTTGGCCATGGCTCCTTAAACTTTTTGAAATTCTCTAAATTTTTCTTTACATTCAATGACCTTTGTTTTCGTAAAATATGTGGATGACCCCAAAACAAGTATCTATTATATATATAACACTTTAATTTATAATTATATATAATTTTTTCCTTTAATTTGGCCCTTCAATTTCATAATTTTTTTATCTACCTTGCCTGAAGTGAGATCAGAACACACATGAACCCCTAAACGAAAACAGGAAAGAATTTCCTTCAATTGAATCCTTTAATCCTCTTACATATTTGGTTTTTTTTTTTTTTTTTTTTTTTGAAGAACTATTTTTAGTTATGTAGATACCGTATTTTGTCTGCCTTCAATTTGTGTGCCGGACCCCGAAAATTTCAAAAATATTAACTTTCTTTCATTTGGCCACGAAAACACCTATCTTTAAGTGGCGCAACCTGTTCGGGCATTGGAGCACTCGAAGTGCCATTTCAAGTCAAATTGACCAAAATGCTCCTGGTCAACCTTGGGTTGACCGAAAGTAAAAGTTGGTCAAAAACATCCCAAACACAACATTTTTCTTGTTTCTACATCAAACTCGAGCTACTTGGTGATTTTCGTCTACTTTGACCAAGTTTAATCTAAAGTTGACTCCCAAGGTCCCAAAAACTCTAATTTTGATCCAACCGACATAATGGATTGGGGCTAGCGTCATTGCAAAGATTATTGAATTCATTTTCCAACGACTATTCATGGGTCAAAATAGGAGTTAAAACGGTTGAGATATCCTGAAAACTGTGCAAAGCGCATTAGCTTGCTTCTCAATGCCATAACCTTTGATTCGACCATTGGAATATCAATATCTTTAGTGTTCTGGAAACTAGATATCCATATCTTTCCAGGGATACCAAGATCAGCTCAAACGGAGTTTAGGAAGACCTTCAAATATGCATCCGAAGTCAAACCTGGGAAGAAGTCGAGATTGCTGATGTCAGCATTAGACTCGACGGCCATTAAGTGGCTGCAGGAAGCCGAACAGTCACTAAATGTTTATAAATATCCCTAGACCCCCTTCAGATAAAAAATAAGAAAAAGGATTTTGGGCAATTTGGAGTACTTTTCTAGGTAGATTCTCTCTCTTTTCCTTTCTAAATTCTCTCCCAAACACATCCAAAAACCTTTGATTTCTCTCTTTTCTTAACAATCAAGAGGTAGTGTTCTTGCACTCTTTTTCTTCTCCTTGGTCTTAGGATCTTGGATTTGTGGTTTTAAGGGTGTAGATGTAGCTTTTTAGCTACTATCTAGACCCTTTGCTTTATCTTGCTTTATAACGTGTTTTATTGCTTTCCTTAGTATATCTCTTGCTTTATATTACTCCCTAGCATGTTATATGGCTTTCCTAGTACGTCTCCTTACTTTTTGCCATGTTTTATCATTTTGATGATGTTGGCCTAGCCTTCTTGGGCTAGGATATGTCTAAATACTATGTTTGTGCTTAGATCCCTATGCCTAGGTGCTTTTTGCCATGTCTATGCTTAGATCTATATGTTTATGTGCTCCTTACCATGCTTATGCTTAGATCTATATGTTGGTGTGCTCCTTGCCATGTTTATGTGTCTAAATCTACATGTTAGTTGCTATGCCATGTGCTTCTATAGCCCTTTCTGTCTCTTGTTATATCTCTTTCTTGTGTTTTGGCCTTTTAAGTAGGGTGTTGATCTAGATCTTGTGGTCTAGGCCTACATCCATACATCAAGGCCTATATCAAAAGGTTTGGATCATTTCCTTTATGCATGTGTATGCTTGCTTGCTTTTACGCTTTATATCCATGTTTGCCTACCTAGATCTAGGTTTTACTATGCTTGGTGCCCTTCGTGGGCTTGTGCTTGTTGGTCTCTAGGGCCATTTGCTTGTGTGTGGTTGCATCCATCCTATTTGTGGCTTGTTTGGGTGTAACCACTAGTGAGAAAACATCCTCGTGATGTTGGTTTTCTTTATGCATACCCTTTCTTTGCTCTGTGCGACGTTCTGCTTGCCTTGCTTGCTTTGTACCACTCGTTTGGCTTTCTTTGCTTCTTTGCATTTTTGCCTACATGTTCATGCATGAGTCCTTGCTTGCTTGTGTCATCAATCCTAATTCCTACTGTCTCGTGTGAGTTCACACCCATCTTTGACACACAAGACCCAAGTCCCTTTTAGGCATTTTCTTTGATGGCATGTGTGTCGTCCATACTCCAATCTCATGGAACTATGGACACCTGATCCAAACCTACATTTGTCCTCTTAGGACACTCCCTTTTGTCTGATAACATGTTTGTTTGCCCCTTCGTGTGCTTAACATGTTTGTTGGCCCCTGATTGGCCCTCTTTGCTAGCGTGTCTCTTTGCATGCTCCCCTTTGCTTGTCTACTAGCTGCTTTCTTTGTTTGTTGCATGTACATGCTTAGAGCGAGGGTGCGACTTCCTAGGCATGAGCAATAAAGGTAAGGATGCAAGCAAGAAGACGCAAGCCTGAAAAGGACAATCTTCAGTAGATTAGGAGGCCTAGCATCCTTGAGTGGTTTTTTCTCTCCCTCTCTCTTAGCCTTTCCTTAGAATCATGTATTAGGGTTCCCTCTCCATGTATACTTTATCTTTCCTACACTTTGCTTGAGCATGACAATGTCTATTTTATATTTCCTGTACCTTGCTGGGCCATACCCTTAGAACATTGCCAATGTCTGCTTTACTTTCCTGCTCTGCGTGATAGCATTGTGCATAATGTATGTGTATATATATATATATATATGCCTGTATGTGGGTGATCGTGCACTTTGTATGATGGACTCTCATGACTATGTGAGCGACCCTCTCTAGTCATGAGTGCTTTTGATCTTGTAGTGTGGGTATGTGCTCAAGGCAATTGCTGTAGGTGCATGCTCATGCTATATTGTGTGCATGATTATTGTGGTGTGATTGTCTTGATCCATGTCACCTGAGTGACATCGGTTTCCCCATGTATGCATCATGCATTAATGCTTGATGCTTTAAAGGGCTCCGGCTCATCCTAGCACGAGCATGTTGGCACGCGCCGTATACATAGGAGTGAAACCCTTCCGGTGCGCCATAGCACACCAAACGTGAAACTCTGCCGGATTTTCATCGTGCAAATAGGGCACCTCAATTGCTGTATTCTCACAGTGAAAGCTTGGTGAGAATAGCATTTTGTGTGCTATGACACACCTGAGGCGAAGCGCTACTGGATTTCCGCCACGAAAATAAGGCAAAATTCTGCCAGATTTTCATCGTGGAAATTTGGCACTGATCCCAAACACACTAAGGAAGCATCGATCAAGACCACACCTTTTCAGAAATCAAACCTCAAAGCCTAATTCATTTAAAGCCTCGAAAGCTAATGCCAATAGCTCATTTTTAATTGCTAATGTCCTTAAATTAAGATTTTACCAAAACAAAGGATTGTCTACAGGCAGGCATTGAAGGGTGCCTAACACCTTCCCCACATGTAACCAGACTTCCAAACTCAAGAATCAAGCTTTTTTACCCATCCATATTAGATTAGGAAAAATGCCCTTTCTCTTAGCTTAGGATTGGTAATAAAATCAAATAGAGTTAGGTGACCAATCACACCTTAGAAAAAACCCAATAATTGGTGGCGACTTCACATACCTTTGGTAACTCCATTAAAATTGACTCATTTTCCAGTCACACACTAGAGGTCTATCCTTCTTCACAGCACTCGAGTTCCCAAGCCTGCACGCACAAGCGTGTGTGAGTGTCGCCGCGATGGGTGGTCAAATCGCCGCAAAGCATTGACAGACTGGCGACTCCACTGGGGACACTTAGAGAGTTTAGCTTTTAGAGCTTTTGATAAAATCTTAATCTTTAGACATTAGCTTTCAAAAACGTTGAAATTGGCATTAGCCTCCGAGGCTTTCTTTTTGAAAAATGCTTTTACTATATCCTTAATAAACTATTTTCAAAATAAAAAATGTTTTCAAATGGTTTTCCAAAAATCGGCTTTGAGGTATTTTTGTATGTGTGAAGCTTTCCTACTTTCCTAAGCATGCTTTATAGCTTTCCTTCACATGTGCAAACCTAGAGTAGTAGATTTATTTTCTGCTACTTTTTTACCTATTCATATATTTGTTGCGTTTGGAAAGTCTTTCCCCTTTCATTTCAAAATGCATGACATCACCCTTCGTATTGGGTCAAACCTGAACTCAGCGTTGAAGGCAAATGTTGGATGCGTATACCCTAGATAGTTACTGGGCCCCGACTTGTAGGCACTTCTAGGTCCATGGGTGGACAAGAGTGGTTGAAAAGGCCCCCATTGATCCTCTCTACCCCACAACTTCTATGAAGAGAAGGATTAGATGATCAATGTCCCCTTTAAGAATAGGACCAGCTTACCAGTTAAGTCGTGTCTTATATAGTTGGCCTAGAGTAAGTTAAAACTCATGAGAATTAGGAAGAGCCAAGACAAATGAACATCCAAGCCTAGGGTAGGATATCCTTTTTAGGGTTGATTTCAAAATGAGTCAATGGGAAAGTGCCTAGTTTCCGTTTACAAGTTTCCCTTTTTGCTTGCGTCAAAGAGTTGTGCTTTACTCCAGGTTCTATCCGTCTTGTATACACAACATCTATGATTAACCCCTAGGGAAAAGCAACCCCGTTGCTTGCACATTAGATCATACCCAGTCCCTAAGGGTTTTCAACCCTACAAGGGCATGCATGTATACATTAATGGCTCCATCTTGTAAATGTGTACAGATAAAATTTGTGGCAAGTAGTCGAAACTCCGCACCAAGTAGGACATTGCCAAGAGTCTAACATCTTCTCCAAGAAGGCAAGGCCATCAAGAATGAAGCCTCTACATCTTGTAAATTTGAATTCCCTTGTATTGTAAAAGGCCTACTGTTGGAGCCATTGTATATAGCTTATGTTTTGGGGGCATTGTAAAAACCAAATTTTTGTAAAAGCATTGTTTTCTTTGTAATCAAGAGAAGGGTCCATCCTGCAATTTCAAGCATGATATGAAAGTTCCGGTTACTTGCCAAGCTTGTGCATTAATTCTACATCACTATAGAAACTCACCATGATAAAAACCCACTCAAGGGTCCAAGCCAATATTCAAAAATGATAGGTGCATTTTAAATAAGCAAGAACCCAAGCTAACTTCGTGTTTGTTTTGTGTTTCCACATAGTTAAATTTTCAAATGCACCCCATTTCTTTCCCATCCCATTCTTTTCCTTTCCAGGATTATAAAGAGAATAGATTACTCAAAGGAAACAGTCCAAGTTACCATCACATCGTGATCCTATCATAACTAGGTTTCGTGCTAAGATGTCTACTAGTGGTCCTTCCCCCATCGAGGAAAACACTCATGAGATCGCTATTCTAAAAGAGCAGATGGCAGAAATGATGCGCATGATGCAACAGCTGGTTGTAGGAGGAGGTCGAGATTCGTCTGGTCCCACTCTAGAGGGCCCTACACCCTAGTTTGAAAATGAGGCCCGGCTGCCGCAGAACCAAATCAAGGCTAAATCGCACCGCCATTCGTCCCATAAGGGGGTGACCAGGTATAGAATATTCCTAAGGATAAGACCTTAGAGTCTGGCTATAGTTAGGTCAAAAGTCAAGTGGAGACCCTAACTGAGAAGATATGTATCATAGAGGGCTCCGGTGCCCGAGGGAGTGTCAATTTGGACAGCCTGACCAATTTTCCTCAAGCCATTATGCCTCCCAAGTTCAAGTCACCTGAGTTTGTCAAGTATGACTCAACTGGAGATCCTTGCGCCTATTTGTGCATGTTCTATAGAAAGATGGCACCATATGGAGACAATTATCCTTTGATCTACCAAATTTTCCCTGATAGCTTGATTGGCCCTGTGGCCACATGATATGTGAGATTGGAAAAAACCTCCAGTTGGAGAGAGATGGCCAATGCATTTTTGGAGTATTATAAGTTCTATACTAAGATAGTTCCCAACCGCACAGTTCTTTAGAGGACAGAAAAGAAGAGTAGGGAATCTTTTTGTGAGTATGCCCAAAGGTGGCGTGAGTTGGCCTTGCAAGTGCTTCCTCCCATGATGGAAGATGAAATGATCAAGTGATTCATCAATAACCTTAAGCCTCCTTACTATGAGAAGATGATTAGTGCCTAAGTCATTCACTTCGCAAGCCTGATTCTTATTGGGGAGCGTATTGATGAGGGTATTAGGAGTAAGAAAATAGTCGATCCTGAGTCTCTGAGTTTTGTGATAGAACAGTAGGTGAAAAAGGCAACCACTTGGTGAGGCTAGGCCTAATCTACTAAACATTGCCCTCTTTGGGCTTACGTCTTCTTGCTTGCATCTTTGCCCTTTTTGCTCATGCCTAGGAGGTCGTGCCCTCGCTCCATGTGTGTACATGCAACAAACAAGGAAACAAGCTAGTAGACAAGCAAAGAAAGAAACAAAGGATATAGGGAGAGCATGCAAAGAACATATTAACAAAGGGAGCCAAATAAGGGCAAACAAAGCAAAGAAGCAAACAAAAGAGGGTGTCGTAGAAGGACAAATGTAGGTTTGGATCAAGTGTCCATAGTTCCATTAGATTGGAGTATGGACGATACACGTGCCGTTAAGCAAAATTCCTAAAAGGGACTTCGGGTCTCGTGTATCAAAGACGGGTGTGAACACGCACGAGATAGTAGAAATTAGGCTTGATGACACAAGCAAGTAAAGACTTATGCATGAACATGTAGGCAAGCGTGCAAAAAGAATGCATAGAAGCAAAGAAAGCCAAACGGGTGGCATAAAGCAAGCATGGCAAGCAACATCGCACGGGGCGGAGAAAGGGTATGCATCGAGCAAACCGGCATCACGGGGATGTGTCTCACAAGTGGTTACACCCCAATAGGCCACGAGGGGGATGAATGTAACCACACAAGAATAAGCCCACGGGAGGCATAAAGCATGGCAAAGCCTTGATCTAGAGAGGCAAGTATAGACATAAAGCATAGAAGAAAGCAAACAAACACATGCATATAGAGAAATGATCCAAACCCTTTGATATAGGCCTAGGTGTGTGGATGTAGGCCTAGACCATGGGATCTAGATCTACACCCCACCAATAAGGGCTAAAATACAAGAAAGAGAGATATCAAGAGACAAAATGGCTATAGAAGCACATGGCATTAGCAACCAACATATAGATCTAAGCACACAAACATGGCACGGAGCACATAAACACATAGATCTAAACATAGGCATGACACGGGGCCCAAAGAGACATAGATCTAAACATAGGCACGTAGATCTAAGCATAAACATGACAAAGAACACATAGGCATGTAGATCTAAGCACAAGCATGGCATAGAAAGCATAGGCATGTAGATCTAAGCATAAACATGGCAAAAAAACACATAGGCGTGTAGATCTAAGCACAAGCATGGCATAGAAAGCATAGGCGTGTAGATCTAAGCATAAACATATAGATCTAGACATATCCTAGCACAAAAAGGCTAGTCCAAAAACATCAAAGCTATAAATCATAGCAAAAAGCAAGGAAACATGCTAGAAAAAACCATAAAACATGCTAGGAAGCAAAAAAGAAAAAGAAAAGAAAAGAAAAAGCAAGAACATGCTGGGAAAAGTAATAAAGCATATTATTAAGCAAGAAAAAGCTAGAAAAAGCTATGAAAAGAAAAGGGTGTGGATTGTTGCTAAAAAAGCAATGTCCACACCCCTAAACCTCAAATCCAACATATGGAATCAAAGAGAGAAAGATTGAGTACAAGAACATTACCTTGTGATTCTGGAGAAAAGAGAAGAATCAAAGGTGTTTGGATGTGTTTAGATATGTTTGGGAGAGAAATTTGAGAGGAAAAGAGTGAGGATCTGCCTAAAAAACTGTTGGAAAATCTGGTTTTGCATCCCATACAAAACACACAGTGGAAACAACAAACACGGATCTACTTCATTCATGAGAGATAACATGTAACCTTGAATTCTAGAACAAAGAATAGAAAGCGTACCTTGATGCAGTGAATTTCAAAACCAAGACTTGAGAATACCTCTAATCTTCATCTCAATTCCACATGATGCGCAAAAAGTGTGGTCTCTCAATTAGTCTTTTTGTACATTGATCCTCAAAGAAAAAAAAAACTGTTTTCTCTTCTTTTCATCATACATACATACTAACTACCGTAGTAGTCACTTTATTTAATAACTCTTATTAAATAAAAACTGATTATCTAATTGGGTTAACCTTTTGGGTCTATCCAATTGGGCTTTAGTTTGGGGCTTGAGATGGGATCAAAAAGAACAAATAAGACTCTAGCTCCAATGGGCCTTGGGCTTTTCTATCAACTCTTGACAAGTCCAAAGTTATTAATTATATTCAATACCACTATAAGAATATAATTGCACTCTAGGCCTTATTAATAAATTATATCCCAAGACTTTATTATACGTACAACCCCTTTATTAAAATATTCGTAGTAATACAAAGTCATGAATTTTGACTACCACTTCGAAGATTACTACATCTTAATCTTTGAGTACCCGGTTTAATCCTTTATATTTGTAAAGTTGTGATTTACAACTATGTTTTATGTTAGTTTTATTCCATGACAAAAAGTGTTGTAATTGCTTTAATTTATTTTCTTGTATTTTGTGGGATTTTATTGTATTAGTTTTAAGTTGGTGAAGACTCAAGCTTAAAATGAAGAATCAATGGATTTCGCGAGTGTCTCGTTAGAAGCTAACCCGCGAAAGAGCCATGTGAGAAGCATATGCTGGAAGCTGAAGAGTCGAGCCAGGTTGTCATTTTCGCGAGTGTCTCGCGGGTAAGGCCTTCCCGCGAGGTAGTTGCGAAACATTCTGCCTGGAGGATTTTTTAGAGTGACTTTCATACCCTTCACCCATACTATATATACCCTTATTACCCACAAATGTAAAGGAGGCCATTCAGAGAGAAAAACCCTAGATAGGTTTTCTACAACACACACACCCATCTTTTTTAGAGAGAGCTACTTATCCTTAGTGAGAAATCATTGTAGCCTCTTCGCCATCCCTCTCCCATTGTCATACCTTGAGAGAAGATTTGTACCTAAATATAACCCACACCTTTTCAGAGTGTAGAGAGTGTTTTTGGTGTTGCTGGGAAGCATTGGAAGATGCCAAGGATGGCGGATGCAACATGGAGCTTGTTGCGGGATCCGGAGAGCTAGACAAGACACGGTTCTGAGAAGCCTTGTTGGAGTAGGAGCTTGGAGGGCTTAGGTACATTGGGTAGATTAGGCTTGGAGGGTCTCTTGCTAACCCATGTATCTCAACATATTGTCTAGTGGATCAATTACTGCTTGGAGGGCAGTGGAGAGGTTTTACGCCGAGTACTTCGGTTTCCTCTTCGATAACACATCGGCGTGTTATCTTGTGTTTGCATCTTTCTTCCCTACTCTTTTATATTTCCATTTTACTGCTATGTTGCTTTTAATATGGATTAGAGTAGCTTGTTTGTTTATCTGCTCGCATTTACACTATTCCGCACTTAGCATTATGTTAGTATAAAATCTATCGAGCCGTAACTTTAATTTGGGGGTCTAAACAGCTCGTGTTTTCAACACATTTTCGAGTTTTCAATTGGTATTAGAGCAGGTACACTCGCTGTAGTTTAAATACTTAAGTATGATCCTTGACCCCATTTGAGATGGACTGGTCTCAATCCTTAAATGTTCCACTATATTTTGATGGTAGTAACTATGCCTTTTAGAAAGTCTGAATAATTCATAATAATTCATGTTTATCATGTTTTGATCATTGGTGGTGTGTTTTATACACTTTGCCCCGTGAGTGCTTATTCATGCATTGGTCATGCATCTCACATGCACACTAGATGCACACTAGATGCACCTTTGCTGCATACATTCTAACACTTGACATGTTTTGTATTCACTCATGCTAGTTAAGTATTTTTAGACCTTTTAGCACATATAACATGTTCTTGTGTCTATGTCGTGCCTAGGTCCATATCATGTTCCATCATCCTTAGCATGTCATGTTTACTTTATACTTTGTAGCATTGTGTCTTTAAGATGTTTTATCTTTTGTTTGAGCTTCATTTTCTCATTCATTTTTCACCCCTCATGCATCTTACCATTGTTCACATCTTCTTTTCTTTCCCTCATTCCTCTTGATTCATTTGTCTATTCGTGACAAAAAGGGGGAGAGTATACCGGAGAGTATACCGGTGTGAGAGTATACCGAAGAGTATACCAGTGTGTTTTTTCATTTTTATATGACTCATGTGCACATTCTTAGGGGGAGAAATTCTACCTCGTGCACATTCTTAGGGGGAGACAGTCATAGGGGAGATGCATATACCAAGGGGGAGAAGACATTTTTTTTTAGAAAATCTTGTTTTACTTTATGCTTGTTTTCTTGTTTTTTTGGTGCTTTGAGTTACTTTTAGTATCTATACTTTGTTACTCTCATTGCATCGTGTTTATGTATTGGAACACACTTGTACCCTTGTAGGATCTTGTATCCTAGATGCATATACTTCGTGTATTTTGCATTGGTTATGTGTTGGACATGCATATATCTTTATGCCATTGTGCTTTATTGATTGCATCTTCGGATGATCATTTGCTTTGCTATTTGATCATTGTAGTCATTTCCATATGACTGTTTTGGTGTATGATCAAGTTGCTCACATGTTTCACATCATGTTTAGTTGATCGCAATTTACTTGTTACATTATACTTGTCCTTTTATCACTTGATTTACCTTGAGGGTCTAATGTGTTTTGTGCAAGTGTTTCAGGTTACAGGTATACATGTTCCAAGTTCATCACAGCTTCTAGATTTAGGTGTGAGTGAGTTTTGCCATTGTTCCCAAACTCACGTTTAAGTCTAGAATCTGTTATAGGGTGTTTTGTCATGGAATAGCCAAATGGGGAGATTATAAAGTTGTGATTTACAACTATGTTTTATGTTGGCTTTATTCCATGACAAAAAGTGTTGTAATTGCTTTAATTTATTTCCTTGTATTTTGTGGGATTTTATTGAATTGGGTTTAGTATTAAGTTGGTGAAGACTTAAGCTTAAAATGAAGAATCAGTGGATTTCGCGAGTGTCTCGCTAGAAGCTAACCCGCGAAAGAGCCATGTGAGAAGCACATGCTGGAAGTTGAAGAGTCGTGCCAGACTGTCGTTTTTGCGAGTGTCTCGTGGGTAAGGCCTTCCCGCGAGGTAGTCACGAAACATTCTGCCTGGAGGATTTTTTAGAGTGACTTTCATACCCTTCACCCATACTATATATACCCTCATTACCTACAAATGTAAAGGAGGCCATTCAGAGAGAAAAACCCTAGATAGGTTTTCTACAACATACACACCCATCTTTTTGAGAGAGAGCTACTTATCCTTAGTGAGAAATCATTGTAGCCTCTTCTCCATCCCTCTCCCATTGTCATACCTTGAAAGGAGATTTGTACCCAAACACAACCCATACATTTTCAGAGTGTAGAGAGTGTTTTTGGTGTTGCTGGGAAGTATTGGAAGATGCCAAGGATGGCGAATGCAACATGGAGCTTGTTGCGGGATCCGGAGAGCTAGACAAGACATGGTTCCGAGAAGCCATGTTGGAGTAGGACTTACCATGCCCATGTACCTCTTCATGCTGAGGAAGACCTCCTGCCTCCTCATATTCCCAAGCTCGGCCATGTCGTTGGGAAGCAGCAAGCACCTCTCCAGTGCATCAGCCACGTAGGCACCTTCGCCCCCTCGAAAGTCCCTGAGTGAGGCATTTTCCGGGTAGATTAGGCTTGGAGGGTCTCTTGCTAACTCATGTATCCCAACTGATTGTCTAGTGGATCAATTACTACTTGGAGGGCGGCGGAGAGGTTTTACTCCGAGTACTTCGGTTTCCTCTTCGATAACACATCAACGTGTTATCTTGTGTTTGCATCTTTCTTCCCTACTCTTTTATATTTCCATTTTACTGCTTTGTTGCTTTTAATATGGATTAGAGTAGCTTGTTTGTTTATCCGCTCGCATTTACACTATTCCACACTTAGCATTAAGTTAGTATAAAATCTATCGAGCCGTAACTTTAATTTGGGGGTCTAAACAACTCTTGTGTTTCCAACACATTTTTGAGCTTTCAATGTTATTCATCAAATATTTATGAAATCCAATTTCATAAATACATACTTTAGTAACTCCTTACTAAAGTGGTTAGGCCCAACACTCTGAATAACCAAACCCATTAAATTTATCTCAAGGGAATATTTTATATTTCCGTTAAGAGATTATGAATTCCATCTTGAGAATATATGTTCCATCAACACTAAATGCGGCTGCCCAACATACTGAGGTTTTGATCGTATCTTATAGATCTCACTCCTGATATATCAAAGCAACATACACCTTATGATCAGGTCCATTATTCTCTCAAGATTTAAAGTTGATGTAAATAGAAGTCGTAAGATTTATTATTCATTTGACAGTCATCAGGAGAATAATAAATCTCACAGCGGTCCAGTTCAATATGTCTTAACTCTTAAAACATATCAACATATCAACTAGAAGTCTCCACTTCCATGATCAAGATAAATCATCTTAGTTGATATGTTTAGTCTTCGCAGATGAAATGCCCAATTTCATCACTGACTACGAACTAAAATTCTGAGTTTACAAAGAACTTGTGATTTATATTTTCTGTGATTTTTCACATAAATCACATACTATGCATCTCATGGACTAAGATAATGTCCCATTAGTTCATTAATAAATAGTCTCATATAATTAAACAATTTAATTATTTATGACATGCCAATAAATTGGATTTTAGGGCATAAACCCCAACAATCTCCCACTTGCCCTCAAAGACAATTTACCATATATCCGACACTTATTTCCCTTTAGAGTAATTCATAGTCACTCTAAGGCAAGATTTGGAAACAAGTTTCAGCAAGATTTATTGCATAATTGATCTTTTCTACTATTACTACCTACGTACTCATATCTTTTTAATGAGAAAATACTTACGCTTAATGTGTATCTTCACCACCTAGGATGAACACATATCTTGAAGTCCAACTTCATGAATCACAATCAAACTACAAATCCGTATTTGTACAACTAGTAACCATCAAATCATCATTTTGGTGGACAAGCATATAATCCCTCATTCTTCTAAGATATTTGAGTATATGCTTTACTCCCACTAAATTAATTGATCTTTGATTCAATTGATATTTGCTTACCATGCCCACCGCAAAATAGATATTTAACTTAGTATATAGCATAGCATAAAGACTTCCTATTGATATGGTATAAGGAACCGTCTTAATATGCTCTTTCTTTTATATATCTTAGGACTATAGTCCTATATAAAGGAACTTCAAACTTAAAAGGAAAGAATCCTTTCTTGAAGTAATACATGCTATACTTGGCTAGAATCTAATCTATTTAAGCAGTTTGAGATAGATCAAATATCCTAATTTCTGAATTTTAACCAAAGTTTAATTCTTAGGATGTGACAAGTCTTTCCCAAGTACTTTTATATCAAACTGGACTAGACAACAAAAAATTTCATTGATAACAATAACTCTACATCATTCTAAATGATTAGAATGTCATCAACATACATTAAGAAATTTATTATTCTATATAGCTTTTACACACATAAGGCTTTTTAATACTTGATCAAAATCAAACAATTTGATTTCTTGATCAAAGATGATATTTAATGGTTCATATGCTTGCTTTAGTCCATAAATGGAATTTAAGCAACTTACATACTAAACACTACTGGTTCTTTGCTATGTACAAGTCTAGTTACATCATATAGATGTCTTCCTCAAGATTGCTACTAAAAGAAGCTTTCTTGATATCCATTACCATATTTCATCCAAAATGAAATATAATGAATAAGAGAATCTAGATAGAGTCAAATTTAACTATTGGTGAAAAAATCTTTTCATAGTCGAACCATTTCTTTCTGAATAGATCTTTTCACCACTAGTCTTGACTTTAAAGGTTTACATCTTCAAAACTATCAATCTCATTTTTCTTGTAGACCTATTTGAAAACAATAGGCTTAATGCCATTAGGCGCCTCTACAAGTTCTAGACTTTAAATAGAATCTAATTCTATTCACATAACCTTGATCCAGTAATCCATATTCATATCATCTATTGCCTTTACGTAGGACCGAGGATCAAATTCATATCCTTATGGAATGACTTCAAAATTTTATTCCAAAAGTATGAATTTATTTGATAATCCTCCCACTACAATATTGTACCGGTGTAAAAGTTATCTACAGAATAATGTCTTGTGGTGTATCTAATACAACCATTTCATTTCTAAATGTATTTTATAGTTGTCCTACAACAAATTCTGATATTTTTCTTCTAGAACAATCTACCTTTACTTTAAAAGAGCCCTATTCCTCCTTTATGTATGCACTGACTTAAATAAGTCATTGGAACTTTATTCCTTTACAAAAAGGAGCCCTAGATCATATTATCCTCTAAATAGAATTCATTGATTGGGATTATAACAAAATAATGATTCTAAAAGCCCATCTTTCACCAATCTTGAATATCATTTAGATTAATAAGATCTATACATAAGTGCCAAAACATACAATTACAAAGGATGAAAACTCTCTTTAAAAAGTAAAACATGTAAATTTTCATCTAGAAGACAATCATGGATAATGCTTAGCTTTACCAAAACGGAAACACTTTCCTTTTGGTTATACTTTTGAGTCTAGTTTCCTTTTGGCAACTATTAGGGCAACTAGCTTGTCCAATTGTTTGGTATTATAATTCTTTTTCTTATCACCCTTACCTTTCGGTTTAGGCTAAGAATTTGAATTAAATCATATTGATCCTAGCCTTAGTTTTTAGGATGTCTTCCGTTGCGTAGAACTCACTCATCAATTCAAGTAACATAAAAAGAATTTAGTTTCAAAACAATCTGAATTGATCAAATGATTCTAACAAGGACTTGTGGATCATATCCATATGAGATTAACATTTAATTTCTACATCCAAGAATTCCAATTCATTTTAAAATTAAAACATTTTCATAAAATGATATAGAATTGGAACTTCTTAAGCCTTTCTTAGCACTCAATATGATTCATACTAAACATCTCATCTAGACTTAATATAAAGTCTAAGTCTAGTACTAACTCTTGCATCTCATGTAGTAGCACAATTGAGATAGAGGCCAATGTAGCATATTAGCATTTCAATGGAGACTATGATTACATCATAAGCTATCTTCCATAAATGCATCATGTATAGGAAATTATGACAATGCTGAATCGAATCATAAATATGTACTTCAGCTCCTTTAAACACCATGTCCAAAATTATTTCTTAGTTAATGTGATTCTATTAAAATAGTAGTTAGAGAAAAAAAATTTATGACAACTTTATTTTGAGACTATGAACTTAAATACCAGGACATTATATTTTGCATCCATAACCATATAATATGGAACCCGAAAACCATACTATACTAGGCGCAACGACAACCTAATCCCGCAATTAATATTCCTCGAAAGCGAGGTCATACCAATCACTATGATTAGGTGAGAATTATTCTCATTATTAATGCTATCATGGTAACTCTTACCAAACAAAAATAATTTGCCGCTTTTCCTTTAGCCTCTAAGTAATAATGACATAGCTCCAAAGGGAGGTTAACATTACGCTTAGTCTAGTGTACACCATTGCCTAGATTCTATGTGAGTCACCAAGTAACTCCACGGAAGCGTGGTCATTCTCAATGTAAAAACACACTTCATCTATCATTAAGAAGTTTAATCTTTAGTACCATGAATTAAACACCCTTCGAAGGGAGCAAGGCATATACGCCAAGGCGAGGTGCCTAATCACACTACTATAAACCGGCAATGGAGGCCGTGAGAATCAACCCTTGAATCTCTCTCTCACTAGAAATTTTAAAACAAGTGGATTGTCCTGAAATCATTGTGATCTTATCACAATTTTAACCCTACACATCAAATGTGTTTAATTGTTTAAATTCGATGTGATGTTACTACGTCACGTCATAATAGCATAACGAACATTCGCGCAATCACAAAAAAGTTTAATCATGTAATCCGTGAAGTAAATACCCTCCGCTTGGAATGCAAGACTCGAAGTCAAGACAAGGTATCTATTCACATTACAATAAACTTAACAAAAGGGTTATTTCAACACTCCCACTCATTATTTGGGTTTTTTCTTAAATAATTGTGATCCCATCACAACTAATAACCTTGCACTTGTAATCCCTAACTAAAATGGAAGTCCTAAACTATTTAGAATTCCTTAAACACTAATGAACCAAAAATTAGTTATATAGAACTCTATCCTTAATTTACTAAATAAAGTATTCTAATCTCATTAGAAACTATATTACTTTAATTAGAATTTTAATTTCATTAAAAACCTCTAATTAAAATAAATTAAAGACTTTTAATCATAAAACAATTTAGGACTAAGAGTTCTATTTAACTAATATCTTTGATCTCATTAGGTCTTTTAGTTAGATAATGATTAATAAATGTCCTTAACTTTTAAGGACTATAAAATTAATCACATAGCTTTGCTTTTAATCAAAGTTTTAACACTTAGTCAAAAACAAGTGAAAATTCAAAATTCAGTGCCTTCAATCATTCGAACCTTTAGCCTCAGAAGCATTTTCACGAGAATCTCGCGACTAAGCTCTTCCCACGAAAATGGGTTAAGGCTAAATTATGAAAACACAAAATTCAGACAGAAACTTTCGCAACCGTCTCGCGACTGTTTCGCTAGTAAAGCTTACCCGCGAAAAGTTTTGTGAAAACACAAAATTCAGATAGAAACTTTTGCGACTGTCTCGCGACTATTTCGCTAGTAAAGCTTACCCGCGAAAAGTTTCGTGCTTCAGAGGCATTTTTCGCGAGTAATTTCGCGAGAACGTTACCCGCGAAAAACCCGTGTTTTTAGTTTTCAAAGGGCAAAACTGAATTGTTTTTAGAATTTTCAAGTAACCGTTTTTGACATCTTCATTGTTCTTCCATCAAAAACACTTTTTGATTTTATCAACGAAAATTTACAGATCAAACATTAGGGTTTTCAATATCAAGAACCATAATAATGCTAGAAACCTTGAAAACATAATCCTAATCTCATTAGGAATAAATTTCACAATCCTAGCATTAATATACAGTTTGATCATAAATATATATATATCACTAGACTAACATCTGTACATGTTCATTATTCAATATAATAATAATTCAATCATACATGTACGTCCAGTGAAAAATCAAAAACAACCAACAATGTTTATTATAAAGCTTTAACAAACATATAATCAAAAGCATGTTAACGGCAGATTGAATATCCCACATGGGCCCACCAAATACTTTTGTAAAACAACATATCATGCCAAGATATACGTTAATGGCAACACTAATTATTGAATAAAAACAATAACTATGCCAAGTATATCCAACCGGTGCAAAACGAAGTTCAAGCACATGACAGTTATAACAGTTATATTCTTATCTTTAAACCTTAAGCCATAGCCTCAACTATTGAAACTACCATTGCCTTTACGAATCATGTCAGACCCATAATTAAAACAAATATCAAGCCAATGGTTTTAGAATCAACAATCAATATATTAATCATGGCATCTGGTTTTAACGAACAGTGGTTCTAAAACAAAATTATGCAGAAACTTTACTGCAGAAAATAAAAAAAAACACCAAGAAAACGGTTTTTCTTTAATTCTAAAACTCAATCACATGTTATACAAGCATGATATTGAAGACCGCTTTGACACCATTTGTTAGAAAATCTAGTTTTGCATCCCACACAAAACACACAACGGAAGCAACAAACACGGATCTACTTCATTCATGAGAGATAACATGTAACCTTGAATTCTAGAACAAAGAATAGAAATCGTACCTTGATGTAGTGAATTTCAAAACCAAGACTTGAGAATACCTCTAATCTTCATCTCAATTCCACATGATACCCAAGAAGTGTGGTATCTCAATCAGTCTTTTTGTACATTGATCCTCAAAGAAAAAAAACTTATTTTTCTCCTTGCAGAGAAAAAAAACTGTTTTCTCTTCTTTTCATCATACATACATACTAACTACGGTAGTAGTCACTTTATTTAATAACTCTTATTAAATAAAAACTGATTATCTAATTGGGTTAGCCTTTTGGGCCTACCCAATTGGGCTTTAGTTTGTGGCTTAAGATCGGACTAAAGGGAACAAATAAGACTCTAGCTCCAATGGGCTTTAGGCTTTTCTATCAACTCTTGACAAGTCCAAAGTTACCATTAATTATATTCAATACCACTATAAGAATATAATTGCACTCTAGGCCTTATTAATAAATTATATCCCAAGACTTTATTATATATACAACCCCTTCATTAAAATATTCGTAGTAATACAAAGTCATGAATTTTGACTGTCACTTTGAAGATTACTACATCTTAATCCTTGAGTACCCGGCTTAATCCTTTTTGTTATTCATCATATATTTATGAAATCCAATTTCATAAATAAACACTTTAGTAACTCCTTACTAAAGTGGTTAGGCCCAACACTCTGAATAACCAAATCCATTAAACTTATCTCAAGGAAATATTTTATATCTCCGTTAAGAGATTATGAATTCCATCTTGAGAATATATGTTCCATCAACACTAAATGCGGCTGCCCAACATACTGAGGTTTTGATCGTATCTTATAGATCTCACTCCTGATATATCAAAGCAACCTACACCTTATGATCAGGTCCATTATTCTCTTAGGATTTAGAGTTAATGTAAATAGAAGTCGTGAGATTTATTATTCATTTGACAGTCGTTAGGAGAATAATAAATCTCACAGCGGTCCAGTTCAATATGTCTTAACTCTTAAAACATATCAACATATCAACATATCAACTAGAAGTCTCCACTTCCATGATCAAGACAAATCATCTTAGTTAATATGTTTAGTCTTCGCAGATGAAATGCCCAATTTCATCACCGACTACGAACTAAAGTTCTGAGTTTACAAAGAATTTGTGATTTATATCTTCTGTGACTTTTCACATAAATCACATACTATGCATCTCATGGACTAAGATAATGTCCCATTGGTTCATTAATAAATAGTCTCATATAATTAAACAATTTAATTATTTATAACATGCCAATAAATTGGATTTTAGGGCATAAACCCCAACAAAAACTGCCCCAAATCCTCGTTTTTACAAAATGAGGTGTTTGGGGGTATTTATAGCTGAAATTTGACCCTACGGCTTCCAGCAGTCCTTGAGTGGCCGCCAGCCACCTCTGCTGACATTAGCAGTTTTGGCTTTTTCTGGTCCAGATTCAGATGCATATTTGAAGGTCTTCCCGAACTTGGATTAAATTGATCTTGGTGTCCTTGGAAAGATCTAAATGTCTAATTTCCATAAACTAAAGAAATTGGAAATCTGATGGTCATATCAAAAGTTATGGCCTCGAGAAGCGTGCTAATGCACTTTGTACGATTTTCTAGATATCTCAAATGTTTTAACTCCGATTTTGACCCATGAATAGTCGTTGGAAAGGGAATTTGATAATATTTGCAATGGCACTAGTCTCAACCCATTTTGATAGTCAGATAAAAATTAAGGTTTCTAGTGCCCTCGGGAGTCAACATCGGGTCAAACTTGGTCAAAGTTGACAAAAATCTTTGAGTGGCTTGGGTTTGATGTAAAATCTTGAAAAATTTCAGTTCGAGAGGAATTTGACCTCGTTTGACTTTCGGTCAACTCAGGGTTGACTAGGGGCATTTTGGTCAATTTGACCGAAAAAGGCACTTCGAGTGCTCTGATGCCCGAACAAGTTGCGCCACGTCAGTCTAGATGTTTCTACGGCCCCACGGAGAAAAGGTAATAATTTTGGAATTTTCGGGGTCTGGCACACAAATCGAGGGCGGACAAAATACGGTATCTCAGCTGCTTTTTCTTTATCTGATATCTTGAGTGCAATGAGAGGTATTGTATAAAGAACATAATTTCGCATTTTGTTTCCCCAAAATTGCGTGCGAAAACTGCGCTGTTCGTGGATTGAGACCGGTTTTACTTGGCAAGGTTGAGCTGCTGCAGCTGGTCCGGAGAAGTGTGGTCTCTCAATCAGTTTATACGTATGTGTTCAAGGGAGAATAAGAGAGTGGCTTACACTCACATACACACCAATTTCATACATCATTAAATTTTGTATGTTTCTCTCCTTATATATAACTGATTATCTAATTGGGCTAGCCTTTTGGCCCATTCCAATTGGGCTTTAGTATGTGGCTTGGAGTGGGACCAAAAGGGACAAATAAGACACTAGCTCCAACGGGTTTTGGGCCTTTCTATCAACTCTTGACAAGACCAAAATTACCATTAATTATATTTAATACCACTATATAAATATAATTGCACTCTAGGTCTTATTAATAAATTATATCCTAAGACTTTATTATACATACAACTCCTTCATTAAAATATTCGTAGTAATACAAAGTCATGAATGTTAACTACCACTTTGAAGATTACTACATCTTAATCCTTGAGTACCCGGTTTAATTCTTTAAGTTATTCATCATATATTTATGAAATCCAATTTCATAAATATAAACTTTAGTAACTTCTTACTAAAGTGGTTAGGCCTAACACTCTGAATAATCAAACCCATTAAACTTATTTCTAGGGAATATTTTATATTTCCGTTAAGAGATTATGAATTCCATCTTGAGAATTTATGTTTCTTCAACATTAAATGTGGCTGCCCAACATACTGAGGTTTTGATCGTGGCTTTAGATCATACTCCTGATATATCAAAACAACCTACACTTTATGATCAGGTTCATTATTCTCTCAGGATTGAGAGTTCATGTAAATAGAAGTCGGGAGATTTATTATTCATTTGACGGTCGTTAGTAGAATAATAAATCTCACAGCGGTCCAGTTCAATATGTCTTAATACTTAAAACATGTAAATAGAAGTCGTGAGATTTATTATTCATTTGACAGTCGTTAGTAGAATAATAAATCTCACAGCGGTCTAGTTCAATATGTCTTAACACTTAAAACATATCAACATATCAACAAGAAGTCTCAACTTCCATGATCAAGACAAATCATCTTAGTTGATATGTTATAGTCTTCGCAGATGAAATAGGAGTAGAGAATTCTTGAGATATACCAGATCTAGTGCAAAAAGATTCCATGTATGAGTTCTCAAATTCTTTACCATGATCACTTCGAATTTGATCAATCTTCATGTTCTTCTCATTTTGCAGTCTTGTACACAAAGCTTCAATGTGCTCAGGAGTATCTGACTTGGATCTTTGAAGAATGACACAAGTGTACCTGGTGAAATCATCTACTACAACCATGATGTATCTCTTTCCTCCAAGAGATTCGGTTCTAGTTAGACCCATGAGATCCAAATGTAGTAGCTCTAAAGGTCTAGATGTAACTGATGTCTGAGTGCTTGGATGTTTTGCTTTCGTCTATTTCCCAAGCTGACACAGTCCATACACAATGTTGCTAACCCTGATAAGCTTTGGTATTCCCAACACTGATTCATGCTTATGTCCCATTCTTTGGTGCCATAAGTCTTAATTTGGTAAACGAATACTATTGCACACAATATCAGAATCAGGTACCAATCCATAGCAGTTATCCAGAGTGTGGACTTCACTTACGAGTTTCTTTCCAGACTCATTCAAAACGAGACACTTCCCTTTTGAGAACAGCACCATGAAGTCTTGATCACATATCTGACTTATGCTCAACAAGTTCACTTTCAGACCTTCTACATACAACACATTTGTAATGTCTGGCAGTCCAGGGAAAGAGATGGTTCCCTTCCCTTTTATTTATGATTTGCTCCCTTCACCAAAAGTGACATTTCCAC
The DNA here is from genome assembly GCA_030021035.2 of Notholithocarpus densiflorus. NCBI lineage: Eukaryota > Viridiplantae > Streptophyta > Magnoliopsida > Fagales > Fagaceae > Notholithocarpus > Notholithocarpus densiflorus. Next base: position 194,397 of record JARYZH020000346.1, read on the forward strand.
CTTTCTTAGACTTGAAAACCATAAAGAGAGAACAGTCTCCAGTCATGTGTCTCGAGCATCCAGTGTCAAGGTACCACAAACATGTGTCCATTACCTTAAATGCAGACTTCATCATAAAGCACACTTCATTCTTGCTTGACAAATCAGTAGGAACAGTTTTCTCTCTCATCTGCCATATATGAATAAAACCCTTGAGTTCTCAAATTCTTTACCATGATCACTTTGAATTTGATCAATCTTCATGTTCTTCTCATTTTGCAGTCTTGTACACAAAGCTTCAATGTGCTTAAGAGTATCTGACTTGGATCTTTGAAGAATGACCTAAGTGTACCTGGTGAAATCATCTACTACAACCATGATGTATCTCTTTCCTCCAAGAGATTCGGTTCTAGTTAGACCCATGAGATCCAAATGTTGTAGCTCTAAAGGTCTAGATGTAACTGATGTTTGAGTGCTTTAATGTTTTGCTTTCGTCTATTTCCCAAGCTGACACAGTCCACACACAACATTGCTAACCTTGATAAGCTTTGGTATTCCCAACACTGATTCATGCTTATGTCCCATTCTTTGGTGCCATAAGTCTTAATTTGGTAAACGAATACTATTGCACACAATATTAGAATCAGGTACCAATCCATAGCAGTTATCCAGAGTGTGGACTTCACTTACGAGTTTCTTTCCAGACTCATTCAAAACGAGACACTTCCCTTTTGAGAACAGCACCATGAAGTCTTGATCACATATCTGACTTATGCTCAACAAGTTCACTTTCAGACCTTCTACGTACAACACATTTGTAATGTCTGGCAGTCTAGGTAAAGTGATGTTTCCCTTCCCTTTTATTTGTGATTTTCTCCCATCACCAAAAGTGACATTTCCACCTTTCTTAGACTTGAAAACCATAAAGAGAGAACAGTCTCCAGTCATGTGTCTCGAGCATCCAGTGTCAAGGTACCACAAACATGTGTCCATTACCTTAAATGCAGACTTTATCATAAAGCACACTTCATTCTTGCTTGACAAATCAGTAGGAACAGTTTTCTCTCTCATCTGCCATATATGAATAAAACCTTTAAGTTTCAGCCTTCTCAGACGAACTCCTTTGCACATCTTCATTTTGAGACAGTCTAGTTTCTTCCTTGTCACACTAAGACCTTTTTCAACAATCATCAAGATAGCTTTCAAATAACTTTTAGACTTACATTTTCTGAAACACTAAATCAAATAGATATTAGAAAAACAAGATGTATTTGAAATAAAAGATCTTTTCATGCCACTTGTAGCCATGACAACAGGGGTTAATGGATCACACAGTAAAGATTAAACCTAATCAGAGTGTGCCTGCTCTGATACCACTTGATAGGCCAAAAATGTATTGACCCCTTTTGGCAAATTAATTAATTAATTACCCAAGTGAATTAATTAAGTCAATTTAACATGCAATAGCATGGTAGCACAAACAAATCACCAACTAAGTTAAATGCAGCAGAAAATAAATTTGACACAGGTGATTTGTTTACGAATGGGGAAAACCACCGAGGCAAAATCCCGCCGGGTGAATTTAAGGTCATCACTTCCGAGAATCCACTATTATCAAAACAAGCAGTTACAAGTAAAAGGAATCCCAGTACCTAATACCAACCTACAGTTGAACCCTTACCTTAATACCTAATTGGACTTGTATTGTAGCAGCAATCTCTTCGTTCAATGCACAAATCCCAGTACGTGACTAACCAATGATGCACGGATCCCAGTACGTGACTAACACACCAACTTGAGGAAGATGTTGGCTGCAAAATTATTTAGTTCATCCAACAATGAAGATCAAGAAGCTCATTGGTTACAAAACCCTTGGCGCAAAGACGCAGTAGCTTCTACAAAGAATATGATGAACTAGGGCAAGAATGTCTCCGGTCACAACATGCATGTAACAACTAGTGCAATGACCTTTGCATCACTTATGACGGCCCTTAAATTAATCCTTATATATGTCTAGGGTTGTGAGAAAAGAAAACCTACACAAATACTCATGGATATGCGTGAAATCAGATCTGGAAATTCTAATTTCGTAATTCTCGACAGATTCAGCTTTTGTCGAGCTTCAACATTAAACCTCGATAGAAAGGATTCTGTTGAGACATCTGTCGAGCTTTAATAAACAACACTTCTTCACTTGTTTCTTGGTCAGACTTGCTTGGCTTCAATACTAAACTTGAACACTTGTTTCTTGAAGTACTAAACCCATCCTAGATCTACCTAATTACAAGTAAAGTGTGTTTTGTCAAAGGACTAGCCAATTTACATCACATATGTCTCTAACAATTCCCATATATGTCCTAACAGTTCTTTGCTACGAAACCTTCCGGTTGCATCATATTGACTTCTTCTTCAAGATTGCCATTAAGAAATGCAGTCTTGACATCCATTTGCCAAATCTCATAATCATAATGAGCAGCAATAGATAAGAGAATTCTGATAGATTTAAGCATTGCTACTGTTGAAAAGGTTTCTTCATAATCAATACCTTCTTTTTGTGTATACCTTTTCGCCACTAGCCTTGCCTTAAAGGTTTCAACCTTTCCATCTATCCCTCTCTTCCTCTTGCAATCCCATTTGCAACCAGCAGGTTTAATGCAGTTAGGCGCCTTTACAAGATCCCAAATTTGATTAGAATACATTGAATCCAATTCAAATTTCATAGCTTTGACCCAATGAGGTGCATCTATATCTTTCATTTCCTTTTCATAAGTGTAAGGATCAGATTCAACCTCTTCTAAGATAGCTTCATAAGTTTCTCCCAGACCTATAAATCTTACAGGTGGCCTTATAATCCTCCCACTATGAAGAGGCTCTTGTGTACTAGTCATCTTGTGAGTAATATCTTGTGGTGTATCTAACACAGCCACATCATCCCTAGTTTCATCCATTGGTTGTTCAATTGCAGGTTCATCTATTTCAGCCAAGACAACTTTACTTCTAGGATTAAAATTATTCACATAATCATCTTCCAAAAATTTGGCATTAGTGCTAACAAACACTTTGTTATCTTTATGATTATAGAATAAATAACACTTAGTTTCCTTTGAATACCCTAAAAACATGCATACTTCTGTTTTTGCTTCCAACTTATCAGACTTCCCTTTCAACACATGTGCTGGACATCCCCAAATGTGGAGGTATTTCATACTAGGCTTGCACCCACTCCACAATTCCTTAGGTGTGTTGGGAATTGATTTTGATGGAACTAAATTTAAAATAAGCATTGCAGTTTTTAGTGCATATCCCCAAAAGGAAATTGGTAAAGTTGAATAACTCATCATGGACCTAACCATTTCTAAAAGAGTCCCGTTCCTTCTCTCTGCTACACCATTTTGTTGAAGAGTTCGAGGTGCAGTCAATTGGGATACAATCCCATTTTGAGTTAAGTAATCCTTGAAATCCCTAAGAAGGTATTCGCCACCTCGATCAGATTGAATGGCCTTTATGCATTTACCCAATTGATTCTCAACTTTAGCTCTAAACTTTTTGAACTTTCAAAGGCTTCGGACTTCTGTCTCATTAGGTACACATAACCATATCTTGAGTAATCATCAGTAAAAGTGATGAAGTACTCATAACCTCCTTTCGCTTGGGTTAACATAGGACCATATACATCCGTATGAACTAATTCAAGCAACTCTTGGGCTCTTCTACCTTTTTGCATTGAAAGGTCTTTTGGTCATTTTGCCCTCCAAACAAGATTCACAAACTGGAAATCCATCAAAGTCCAATGGATCTAAGAGTCCATCTTTGATTAGTCTTTGAATTATGTTTGAATTAATATGACCCAAACGCAAGTGCCAAAGATATGCATCATTAGTAGAAGGAAACTTTCTCTTCAATGATTTTATATGAGAATTATTATCTAATTCAGAATTGTATAATTCATGCTTATCAAGAGTTAAAATATAAAGACCATCAACAATATTGCCAAAATAGATAAATATTTTATCCTTCTTTATTACAACATTGTCTTTCAAGATAACATAATATCCATGTCTACCTAAATAAGTTGTAGAAATTAAATTCCTACAAACATTAGGTACATACAAACAGTCTTTCAATATTAAAACTCTAGAACCAAAACATAAATTAAACACTCCAATAGCTACAGCTAGAATTCTGCTCCCATCAGCCAAAGTAAGAAACATTTCCCCTTCATTCAGCTTTCTAATCTCCTGGAACCCCTGCAAAGAATTACAGATTTGATTAGTACAACCTAAATCCACATACTAGGAATCCGTGGGATTCTGTACTAAAAATGTTTCAAGAAGGAATGAACTTTTCATACCCTTATTCTTGGCAGCTCTGAATTTTAGACAATTCCTCTTCCAATGACCTTTCTCGCCACAATGGAAACACTTTCCTTTGGCGTAGTCCTTTTTCTTTCCCTTGTTGGCAACTCCTATGACAATTTGTTTACCATCTTGCTTGGTGAAGTTCTTCTTCTTCTTCTTTTTACCCTTGCCTTTCGACTTAAGTTGAGAAGAAGAAGCTTCAACCATATTAGCAACAACACTAGATGTATTAAGAATGCCTTCCGCCACCACCAATTCATTCATTAATTTAGACAATGTATAAATCTTTTTGTTTATGTTATAATTAAGTCTGAATTCCTTGAATGATTCTAGTAGTGATTGGAGTATCATATCCGCTTGGGATTCTCCATCAATATCGGCACCTAAAACATCCAGTGTATTCAGATGAGAGATCATCCAAAGACAATGCTCCCTTACTGAAGTACCTTCAGCCATTTTGGTATTATAAATCTACCTCATAGTTTCTTGCCTATCAGAATGGCCTTGCTCACCAAACATCTCCTTTAGACTTAGCATTATGTCCAAAGCTAGTTCTACATCCTGCATTTGATGCTGTAAAACATTTGAGATAGATTCTAGGATATAGCACTTGGCCATCTCATTAGATTTTTGCCAATGATTATATCGCTGTTTTTCCTCAAGAGGAGCATCTAATGATGGGAAGTTAGGACAAGGTTCATAAAGCACGAATTTGTGCTCTTCAGCAGTGAGAACAATGTCCAAGTTTCTTTTCCAATCAACATAGTTGGATCTAGTCAGTTTGTTTTGATTAAGAATAGTAACAAGTGGACTAAAAGATGCCTTGATTTAAATCTGAAAATAACAAACATGAATATAATAAGTAAACTAGACATTATCAATTTAGCATATAAACATATAGTATGGAACCTTAATAAAACCATAAAATAAAATCTGCAATGACAACCCAATCCATGTCTATAATTCCTTGGTAGCAAATATATTATAAACATCATGATTGATTGATAATTATTCTCATTATTGGTGCTATCATGATAACTCTTATCAAACACTAATAATATGCTGTATTAACTTTAGCCTCTAAGTAAATAATGACATAACTCCTTTGGGAGGTTAACAAAACACCCTCCTTTGGGATCGCGAGGCATATACGCCAAGACGAGGTGCTTGTTCACACTATTTTAAACGGGTAAGTTCAATCTTGTAGTATTATGAAGTAAACACCCTCCTTTAGGATCGCGAGGCATATACACCAAGATCCTCGGCTTACCCACATTACTATAAACCGATAATGGAGGCTGTGAGATCTAACCCTTGTATCTCTCTCCCACTAGATATTTTAAAAGAAAGGTTTTTAATTAGAAATCATGTGTAATCTCATCACACATAGCCTTGCACTTTTAAAGTGTGAAAACACTTAGAAAAATTAAAAATTCACAGCATTCGATCGATCAAACCTTTTTCTCGTTCGGTCGAAAAAGTGAAGAAATTCGTTCCAAACCTTTTGCCTAGCTCGATTGATACTTGATCGCTACTCAATCGATTGAAAAAGAACATTTGATCGATCAGAAGCAATTTTCAATCAATCAAAAATATAAAGAAAATTGTCATATAGGTTCTGTCCAATTCGATCAACTCTCGATTACTAGTCGATCGATCGAAAAGGAACAATCGATTCGATCGATCCAACATAAATTTCGATCAATCGAAACATGTGATGAAATTTTCCAAGAGGTTTCCGTCTCACTCGATCGATCGAAGGTGATTCTCGATCGATCGAAACTCGTGAAACTGAATTTTTTCAGAATTTTATTGAAGCAGTTTTCAACGGTTTTCATGAATAAACTTCTATGATATGAACATAAACGATTGAGATTGTGATCAACAACTGAATTTCATTGATGCTATAGCCTTAAAGTTCAATCTAACATACTTAATATCAAACTTAAACAACATCATAACATCAATATCAGTTTTTATCAAACAATAATTTCAATAACCATGCAGAAAATTGATTGTAGAATCTTCTAACGTCATGAAATTACTATCTTTGATTCCAAAACTCACAAAACATGTTATACAAATTCGAAATTGAAGACTGCTCTGATACCAATTGTAGGAAAAACATAGTTTGTATTGCATACAAAACATAAGCAGCGGAAAATTAACGGATCTACTTAATTCGCAATTGATAACATGTACTATATAAATTTCAGAATTTAAGAATAAGAGAGCGTACCTTGGTGCGACGAAATTCAAAACCAAAGATTAAAAGTACTTGGGAACACTTTTAATCATCACTCCAATTCCACTTATGTCCAAGAAGTGTGGTCTCTCAATCAGTTTATACGTATGTGTTCAAGGGAGAATAAGAGAGTGGCTTACACTCACATAGACACCATTTTCATAAATCATTAAATTCTGTATGTTTCTCTCCTTATATATAAATGATTATCTAATTGGGCTAGCCTTTTGGGCCATTCCAATTGGGCTTTAGTATGTGGCTTGGAGTGGGACCAAAAGGGACAAATAAGACACTAGCTCCAATGAGTTTTGGGCCTTTCTATCAACTCTTGACAAGCCCAAAATTACCATTAATTATATTTAATATCACTATATAAATATAATTGCACTCTAGGTCTTATTAATAAATTATATCCCAAGACTTTATTATACATACAACCCCTTCATTAAAATATTCGTAGTAATACAAAATCATGAATATCAACTATCACTTTGAAGATTACTAAATCTTAATCCTTGAGTACCCAGTTTAATCCTTTAAGTTATTCATCATATATTTATGAAATCCAATTTCATAAATATATACTTTAGTAACTTCTTATTAAAGTGGTTAGGCCTAACACTCTGAATAACCAAACCCATTAAACTTATCTCAAGGGAATATTTTATATCTCCGTTAAGAGATTATGAATTCCATCTTGAGAATATATGTTCCTTCAACATTAAATGTGGCTACTCAACATATTGAGGTTTTGATCGTGACTTTAGATCTCACTCTTGATATATCAAAGCAACCTACACTTCATGATCAGCTTCATTATTCTCACAGGATTGAGAGTTCATGTAAATAGAAGTCGTGAGATTTATTATTAATTTGACAGTCGTTAGTAGAATAATAAATCTCACAACGGTCCACTTCAATATGTCTTAACACTTAAAACATATCAACATATCAACTAGAAGTCTCTATTTTCATGATCAAGACAAATCATCTTAGTTGATATGTTATAGTCTTCGTAGATGAAATGCCCAATTTTATCATCGACTACGAACTAAAATTCTGAGTTTACAAAGAACTTATGATTTTTATCTTCTGTGACTGAATCACATAAATCACATACTATGCATCTCATAGACTATATGATAATATCTTAATATTTATGTTACCATTATTTTAGATAATAATAAAACAACTTTATTAATCACAACATAATATCATACATAATGTCATACATAGCATCATAAAATAGGATTTAAAGGGCACATATCCTAATAGGGCCCTCACTTGAGGGAATTTCCTTAAATTTAGATTGGTGCCCGGAGTTATGAGGCCATGCCTAACAATCCATCACTGCAAAAGAAAGCACAAACCACAGGTTAGATACAAGATGGTACAGTTTGTAAAATGGTACAATTTGCAAGATGACAATTTGCAAGATGATATAGTTTGCAAGACTACAAGCTACAAATGAAAATACAAGAAATGGAAAGAGAACTAACCTCAAGGAGCTTCCAAGGCCCCACAAGTTGCCACAAGGTGCCCTGGCTAAGAATGTCGAGGCTAAAGTAAAGATAGGCAAGACATGCCAACCCCCAGTTGGCCCTCCATGCATCTGCAAAATCTTAAAAGAGAGTTAACCACCTTAAGGACACCGTTTCCCACCATTAGTGAAGAGATAAGCTCCCAACAAATGTAGAAGAAAAGTCCTAGCCCTTCGGACACGCTCTTTCGTAGTCCTTTGTGGGAGAAGCATGTAATTCGACACCAAGTTAAAGTAACAGATGGTCTTGGTGGGGTACTTCCTCCCCAACATGTCAAGACCCAGCTGGGTGCTCGACACGCCTTCTAAGTTAATGATAGCCCCTTCGAAGCTAAGGTCGGTCATGTAGTAGAAGTCATAGGGAGTCACCATCATCTCCCGTTCAGCAATATGGAAGGTATGATTAGTATCCCACCACTTCTCGATGAGGCATTGCACCAAAGTAACATTTGCGGACTTTTCTGGTAGAAGGCTAAGGATAGGCTTGAAGCCCGCTTCCCGGAGGTAAGCCTTGGTTTCGGGAACAAGGAGGTTTTAGCACTTCACCACCTTGTTGGTGCTTTCCTTACCAGCATAAGGTTATGAGGACTACAAAAGAAGAAGATAACATTAGATTCTTGATTCAAGTGAAAATGACAAAAAATGATGTTTTTGATGCAAGAATAAAGATAAAAAGAAGGATGCAGTGATGTTCAGGTGCAAAAATGACAAAAAAGGGTGTTAGGATTACATATAGAAGTGAAACAGTGGAAAAAGAAGTGAAAATAGGCAGAGTAAGGCATCTGCCAAGCATCTTACGTACGGGGGTCAAGGCCCACGTACGTAGATAGGACCTCGCGTACGTAGGCCAGAACCCACGTATGTAGAGCCTCAAGAACAGAGCTGTGTATGCAAGAACCAAGCTGCGTACACATAAGTACAAGCTGCGTACGCAGGCTCAAGCCCATGCACGCAGAAGCACAGACAGAAAGCATCCTTCGACTTTTTCAAGCAAATATCATCCAAAATCAATCCTAAACATGTTCCTATCCCTCCTAATGTGTCACGTTTTCATCTAAACCTATTTCACAACAAAACCCAAGCATTTACATGGCAAAAAACACATTAAAATGGAAGATCAAAAAGAAACTTGAAAATGAGGAAAGTTTGAAAAACATACAGATTCAACCATAGGATGTGATTCTCTGGCCGGTGTGTCAATGAAGGAAACTCCGTCAATCTCACTGCTCCACTCCAGCGGGTGAGGAGAATTGCATCGAAGGAAAGGACGTAGGAAGTCTTCTTGGCCTTGGGAGCCATTGAAGGAGATGAAGAGAGTCTAGAGAAAAAAAAAAAAAAAAAAAAAAAGAATGAAGGAGTTTTGAGAGAATGGGAGAATTAGATGATGTGAGGAAAAGAGAGAAGAGAGAAGTTTTTATAGAGAAAAAAGGGAAGTTGAAGAGTTATGAAGAATGTGAAGAGATGAAGGAGATGAAGAGAATGAAGAAGAAAAAGAAACGATTGGTAATCGTTGGGAAAAATGAAGAGGCAGGAACACACCTGATAGTTAAACTACGTGTAGTTTAGGCCTCACCACTAAACTACGTGTAGTTAGTCATAAATAATAAATATATAAAAAATCTCAAGATTGCCCCAATTAGGCACAAAGTCACTAAGGACCCCCCAGTGAGCAATAAAGGAAGCAGAAGACTCTTCCTTAGTGGATCAAGCATATCTAGAACATCATCCCCATAGAGGAGGCATAAGATTCTTCCCCGATGGACCCAAGTATATTTAAACAATCCTCAGTGAGGAAGCAGAAGATTTTTCCTCAAAGTCCTCAGTATACCATGAAGGAAGCAGAAGATTCTTCCCCAGTGGATCACACATCTACAAAAGTTACACTACTCCTCAGTGAGTTTCTCATCCCCAAGTAAGTCATGAAAGAGGCAGAAGATTCCTCCCCATACATACCTACTCCTTAGCGAATTTTCACAGCCCCTAGTGGATCCAACAACCATAACTACTCGTGCACATACCTTCTGGGAATTGAACATGCAGGCACGGTAGAAAAAAGGTAGAGATAGTGATAGAGAAAGAGATCAAGGCCAACCCGAGGTAAGAGCCTCACTAGAAAAGGTAGAGAAAGAAGTGAAGAAGACAAAAGGAGCGAGTCACCCGGAGAAGTTTGAGGCAAGAGCCTCGGATGGACAGCACAAAGACTATATCCTTTTGTTGTTTATTGGGTTAGCTCGAAGACTACCATTGTTTGTTTTTCTTTTTCTTTTTAAGTGACTCTAGGATAGTGAGTCACTTGCCATTTGCTTGCAAATGGCAAAACAGGTTCTGGGATGATGAACCTGTCGTTGCTCGTTTCTTGAGCAACAAAGGTGGGACTTCAAACATACAAATCTAACGTAGCTCTATGGAGTTGCACCCCACCCCATTTATGCGTGATGTGTGTTGTGTGCGTGGGTTGGGCCCGAGTTGTATGTCGAAACAAATGATGCTTAAACTCTAAGGCCTAAGGCCAGTTTAGAGCCCAATCTGATATCAAATTAATTAGAGGAGTGTTAAAATGGAAAATATTACCTATTAAATGAGCAAAAATATATTTTTGGAAATAAAATGACCAAATTGGCCCTCGGCCCGCGTATGTGGGCAGCAGCCTACGTACGTGAGCTAAAGCATGCATACGCAGGCACACTCCAGCATATGCAGCTAAGGTTTCTGAGACATAAAAAAGGCAAGTTTTTTGCAATAACGGCTGAGGTTTGGAATGAATCCCACATCATTTGGGAGCCATTCCAAACCCCATGTTTTCCACTATAAAAAGCCTTACATGGTATATTTTCAAACACAGAGAAATCCCATGGGAAAAATACAAGATTCTCTAGAAAATAGTGAATCAAAAGGGAGTTTTTCACAAAACACTCTCAAGTCAATTTTGTTTGATTGAGACATTTTCTGGCCCCAATCGTTTTAGTTTAACATTTCTAATCACACTTTTATTGAATTTTGATAGATTTGATTGAGGGGAATGGTCAAAATAAGCTTATAAAGCTTCTCATTTGAGGTATTAAGTCTAACTGTTCCTTTTTATTCCTTTTTCTTTTCTGTCTTTCTTTTCAAATTTTAATCTTGTTTGTTTTCTTTATCTATTCTTATATATGTTTTTTTAGGTTAGTTTTATGGTTTTCTTTATATCCTAAGCATGTTTGGTTGTTCAAATTAGGGCTTTTATTTATGCTCTGTTTTTTTGATTTGCTGTTTCTAGGTTAGGGTTTTGAGTAGAGCTGTGCACGCATGCCTTATGTATGCATAAGTGGGCCTCCTCTTGTGTATGCAGGTGCTTGGCTTGCATACGCAGCCTTCGGTATGCATATGCAATCCGCTGCCCAAAAACCCTAGTTTAGTCTTCTACTCTGTCTCATTTTATTTTCCTATCTCACATGTTCCTGTTTATGTTTTTTTTTTTATGTATATGTGTATCTGATGTCTCTGTTTCACATGTTTTATTGTTATGTACTTTTGGTATGCTAGATTTGGGTTTCATCTCTTGTTTCTTAATTTGATACCATGAATATGCATTCACATGCCTATGCATGATGCCATAGGTGCTGAGTTGCTGCAAGGTGAGTAAAGGTAAGTCATACATTCACATTCACATGCATATATATTGTTATGTTTTGTTCGATGAACATGTACATATGTTGTCGAGTTGTGTTTTGATTTAATTAATAAATGATGTACTTGCTGCCATGATTAAATTGCTACCTTATATATGACATGATAGGGTTTTTTACATGTTAGATGAATGCTAGGGTTGTATATGTGTGGTTTTGTTTCTTATGCCTTATGGATGGATATGTATGTGTTTTAGGATGATGATGCCATGTTGTATGCTTAGATGTATGCTAGTGTGTGTGTGAGTTTAGGACATAAGTGTTGAATATGATTTTATCGAGTTTAAAACATAAGACACAATGATGGGAGGTCAACCTTAGAGTTGGGTGGTCTTGGGTGCCTAACACCTTCCCAAGAATGTACCTAAACTCCGAACCCATATCCCTGGTAGTAAGATCAATGGTCCTTCCTCGAAAGGACGCTATATTCATGGTTCCTAGGCCATTCCAAAAACTAGGTGGTGACTCCATATGTTGTGTCCACACTCGGCCGGACCTCTCATCGATGATTGCCCTGTGAGTGGCGGTAGAGTTCTCGGGGGCATAGCACGTCCTCATCGGGCTTCAGAGGCCCACTTGAGGTTACATGCAAATACCCTACAGGCTAGGGTGAGAGAGCTTAAGGGCGCAGCTACCGGTAGAGATAGGTATATGTGGGAGGAGATTGCCAGGTCACTAGCTCGAGAGAGGGATCGATGATAGAGAGAGAGGGAGGCCCATGCCGTTGCCACGGAGAGAGAGAGAGAGGAGCCAGCTCTTAGTTGAAATAAGCATGCTCCGCGGGTACATCGGCATTTTGATCGGTGAGATGAGGGGGCATAGGATGCCTGTACCTCCTGCACCCTATATTCTTGGCAAAGATCCTCCTGTTCGATTCCTTCAAGATCTGCTCGTAGTTGGGGATTTTTCCCCTTGGATAATTGGGTATGGGGCCTTGTGCCAGATCAGGCACCATTTTAGGTTCTGAGATATGCCTCAAGTTCTTCGGCGGATCGAGCCGGTCCTTCTGCAGGTCCCCTTACAGGTGATGATGCTGATGGCGGTAGTGCCGAGCGCTTTGAGAGCAATACCATAAGAGATGATGACTCTCCTTAGGCCAGCTATGTATTGTTGTACCATTATGATGTAGCCCCTGCGCATGTTTGTTTTATTTTTCTTGTATTTTGTAGACATTGCCCCTTGGTGGGCCAAACATTTATATATTGGATTACCTCTTGGTAGGCCTAGACTGTATTTTTATATTACCTCTTGGTAGGCTTTAGAAATGTATGTATTATATTTCCCTATAGTTGGCCCTGATGCATGATATCGCCTCTCAGTAGGCTTCTGATGTATGTATGGACATTGCTTCTTGGTAGGCCTTACATGTATGTTTCTCGATATTGCCTCTTAGTAGGCTCTTAATGTATGATTCCAGTAGTGCTTTAGCGTTGATGAACCTGTGGTACCACTGTTCTTATTCAGGCACTATCACATTTTCAGCATTAAACGGTATTCTTGTGCCAGCTTATATTCCATATCCACTTGCATCGCACCATATTTCAACGGGTTTATCGATGAAATCCGATAATGATCGACCCGCTGGGGGATATGGAAAGGGGAGAGATCGCATAAAATAAAACTACCTCAGTGTAGGTTTTATGATGTTCTTAACATGAGAGGAAAGGTTCCCGGCAGGACGGATGCGTCATTGTACTCAAAGTATCGATCTTGAGTGTATTGATTCGTAGAAATGAACTAAACCATGCAAAATAAATTGCCCCGGTGTGGATTTTGTGGTTTTTAGCTGATCAGCCGACTTGAAGCAGGATTAGTATCACATTGGACGATATGGGTTTATTGACAACCCTGATTAAGAACATGGACTTTCCTAAGCGGGATTTTCTTGGACTTGCCTTGGCGCGGAATCTGGTTGACCTAGCCATTGACTGAACCGACTGGTGCTTTGAAAAAGGTTGAAACAGGAACTAATCGTTGCGATCTTCATACCATGCTGGATGGATTGCTATCATTGATTGGGAATGGCCTTGGCACTGTCCCATTATATGTCTTGACGACGAAGGCTGACCGACCCCTGAACTGGGTGAACCAGGCTTTAATAATAAGGTTCAAGATATTCTGAAATGACGGACAAGACACACAAAGATAAACTGCCCCAATGTCGGCTTTGTGCGGTTTCAGTTTGTGCAAAAAATCCCCAAACGAACCGATTTGCTACTGAACTACCCGTGAGATTAAGGTCAGAGTTGAGAGTACTCTTAGGGACTTGAGAGAGTGCCTGACAGAGGCTTTCAGGGAGAGGGATTGCTACAAGGAAATCCTTGATGCTACTATGGAGGACTTCGATAAGATGGGGAGGACATACGAGGCTGAGCTCGCCACATTTCGCGCAGAGCAAGCCTAAAGGGGTCAGATCCCTTCAGCCATGGAGGCTGAGTGCACTTAATTGAGATCTCGAGTCACTAGCTTGGAGAGTGAGCTGGAAAATCTAACTCAGAGATTCACTATCTTGGGCTAGATGACAGATAAGGAGAGATTCACTATCTTGGGCTAGATGAGTGAGCAGCAGGGTTGATGATTTAGCCATGAGGCTATTACAGGCTAGGTCCTACATTCACTCTACTTTGAGTCTTATGTATGGGTCAATTGATGAGCCCAGTGAGCCACAGTTGGCATTTCGTCATCTCTAGACTGAGGTAGCCAAGAAGGAGGCATTGAGAGTTGCTACTGCTGAGATTAGCACATTGTAGGTTCTGCTTGACATAGAGAGGCGGGGTTGCACCTCGAGTCCCTGTCTGGAGAGGGAGCTGGTTCGCCTTCGACATTCATATGGCAGACTTAGCGAGATTGCTAGAGATATAGGCTTCAATGCTATAGGGTTGCTTTGTAACATTCCTCAGATGATCTGATTCTTCACACTAGCTTTGGGGTGCTATGCAGGGCGATGGCAGACCATTTGGGCCATGTTCGACTTGCTGGAGTCTTTTCTGTTTCTTTTCATTTTTGCAAATGAGCTATGTAGTTAGTATTCCACCATGTATGGAAATGTCCATTGTAAATTGTTAGGAAATTGCGTACTACCTTCCCCTTTTGGGTTTTTAAAGCATAGTCTGGTTTGTAAGGCATGCTTAAAAATAGAAAGAAGGTGGAAACAAGGATGTTTTTGCATATAATGATTATCAGGAGATATTTATGTTTATGAGATTTGTGTTTGGATACATAATGATGAATGCATGAAAGGATTAGAAAGGCAAAAATGAGGCATTTTAATGAATATGTATGCAAAAGCTTTGAAAATGCAAGATCATACAAATAAAATGGTAAATATAAGTCTATGCATATCAATATCTCAAGTTCCAAAGGATACATCCTGTTCTAGATGGATCTTTCCCATTTCCATTGGGGTACTTCTTCCATTGACGTGCGCTATAAAATCTTTGAATAAAACCATAGCGGGCCATGCGTTTTGCAAATGTAGTGTAACCTAGGAGGATACATACTTTCTTTCCATAAACTTGATCATAAACCCGAGCGGATTCAACTGACTGATTTTTCTTCTAAAATGTGACCAGGCTAGAGTTGGCTGCCTATGTACCTCCACGGGGAAGGAACAAGTTATCACATAGTTCAACTGACATTTTTGATTGCCTTAATTTTTGCCTAGACAACCCTTTCAGGTTTTCAATCTAATAGGCTCCCTCACACTCTTTCTTTTGCTCTCTTTTTAGGTAGACCGCCCTTTCGGGTTTTCAATCTACCATTTCTTTTTCTTTTTTCTTTTTTTTTTGTTTACATAGGAATGTGGAAATAGGGTTGCACTTGGAAGCTCCCTCATGCAAAGTACCGTATGACAGCATCAAAATTGGTGGGCATATTAAAGTCATGTCCATCCGTGTCAGCTAGAATCAAGGCTCCTCCGATGAAGGCCCTTTTCACCACATATAGGTCCTCGTAGGTCAGGACAAACTTTCCTCTGTGATCAGGCATGGCCTGGTTGTGCTTCTTTAAGACTAGGTCGTCTTTTTCAAAGACTCTGGATCTAACTTTCCTATTGAAAACTCATTCGGTGCGGCGTTGATACAACTGCCTATGGCACATTGCGGTCATGCGCTTCTTATCTATCATGTTCAATTGCTCATATCGAGAATGAGCCCATTCAACTTCTGATAGCTCTGTCTGTGATAAGATTCTGAGAGATGGGATCTCTACTTCTACGGGGAGGACGGCTTCCATGCTGTAGACCAAGGAATACTTGCACCTGTGCCAATATTTATAGATATTTTTCATCTTCACTAAGATCTTCTTTATGTTCTTGTTGGTGGCTTCTACTGCACCATTCATCTGAGGACGGTAAAGGACTGAATTCCGGTGTTCGATCTTAAGCTATTGGCAGAGTTGCTCAATCATTTTTCCATTTAGGTTTTTCTATTATCTGTAATGAGCTTTCCTGGTACGTCATAGCAGCAAATGATGTTTTGCTTCAAGAATCGGGCCACCACAACCTGGGTGACGCTTTTGTAGGAAATAGCTTCCACCCATTTGTTGAAGTAGTCAAAAGCCACTAAGATATACTCATGCCCGTTGGAAGCTTTCAAAATCACAGGTCTGATAACGTCTATAACCCAAGCTGAAAAGGGCCATGGCGCTGCTAGAGAATGTAGGGGTTGGGAAGGAACATTCTTCCTATTCTGGTAGACTTGCAATGGTGGCACGTTCTCACATGCTTAATGCAGTCATTCTCCATAATGAGCCAATAGTAGCCAGCTCTCATAATTTTTCAGGTCAACAAGGGTCCACTGGCATAGGAAGCCTTTATGCATCTCTTCCATCAAATGGTTAGCCTCGAGGGCATCTATGCATCAAAGCAAAGTTGTATCGTGGTAAACTTCCTCTCACTGTTTGTGGCTTCGGACGGGTATTAACCATTCTTGAACTGATTATGTGCTAAAGCATCTGTGAACTGATTATGTGCTAAAGCATCTGCGAACTGATTATGTGCTAAAGCATCTGCGAACTGATTATGTGCTAAAGCATCTGCGAACTAATTATGTGCTCGGGGCAAATAAGCAAAGGTAATGTTCTAGAACTTCGGGATTAAATGACTAACACATTTCTGATACGGAATCAACTTGGTGTCTCGAGCTTGCCACTTTCTCTTTATTTGGGGGATGATCAATAGGGAATCTCCAAAGATGCTTAGATTGTATACGCTGAACTCTAAGGCAACTTGCAGGCCTATTATGCACGCCTCATACTCTATGACGTTGTTGGTGCAATCAAAATTCAGCTTGACTGAAACGGGGATTTAGTGGCCCTTCGGGGATACTAAGACTGCTCCCACTCTATTTCCAATGGTATTGGTGGCTCCATCGAAATAAAGCTTCCAACGCCACGGTTCCACATTGCTTGGTTCAGGCTCTATCGCCAAAGCATCTTCATCTGGGGGAAGGGATTTTGAGAACTCTAGGTCGTTCAATGGTTGGTCCGCCAGGTAATTGGCTATGGTTTAGCCCTTGGTAGCCTTTCGCACTACAAAATATGATATCAAATTTGGAGAGAAACATTTGCCAACGAGAGATCTTCCCTTTGAGGGCAGGCTTTTCGAAAATGTACTTGATTGGATCCATACGGGAAATCAACCACGTGGTGAAGTAGAGCATATACTATTGCAACTTGCTTGAAGCCCATGCTAGTGTGCAACACGTCTTCTTAATGTCGATGTAGTTGATCTTACAACTAGTGAACTTCTTACTCAGGTAGAAAATTGTCTTCTCCTTTCAATCAGGTTCATTTAGCTGGCCTAAAATGCAAGCCATGGATGCTTCTTGCACTGCTAGATAGAGAATCAATGGATGTCCCGGTGTTAGGGGAACTAGAATAGGAGGGTTCAAAAGATACCGCTTAATCCTGTCAAAGGCCGCTTGACATTCATTTGTCTATTCTATCTTCGTATCCTTCTTCAAAAGCTTGAATAAGGGATCGCACATGGTGGTCAACTGCGCTATGAAGCGGGCTATGTAATTGATCCTTCTTGGACTTTTGGTGCGAGCATGTCCCTGATGGCCTGGACTTTTGCTATGTCCACTTCAATTCCTCTTTGGCTGACTATGAAGTTGAGCAATTTCCTTGAACTAGCTCTGAAGACGCACTTGTTAGGGTTAAGCCTCAACCTGTACTTGACAAGGCGTTTGAATAGCTTTCTCAAATCTATCAAATGATCTCTAGGAGTGCATGACTTGGCAATCATATCGTCCATAAAGACTTCGATCTCCTTATGCATCATATCATGGAACAAGGATACCATGGCTCGTTGGTAGGTTGCACTGGCATTCTTCAAACCGAATGGCATGACGTCGTAGGCATAAGTTCCCCAATGAGTGGTGAACGCTGTTTTGGCTTTGTCCTCTTTAGCCATCTTGATCTGATTATAACCCGAGAATCCATCCATAAAGGAGAAGAATATGTTGGTCGCGGTGTTATCAATGAAGGTATTAATATGTGGTAAAGGAAAATTATCCTTCGAGCTGGCCCGATTCAAATCTCTATAATCAATGCATAAGCATACTTTCCCATCTTTTTTTGGCATGGGAACAATGTTGGCAACCTAATCAGAGTAGGCTATAGTGGTAAGAAAACCAGCTTCCAACTGCTTTCTACTTCTTCTTTGATCTTCATGATAGTCTCAAATTTCATCCTTCGAAGGGCTTGCCGTATTAGAGGGCATTTAGGTTTAACTGGAATCCTGTGGACGACAATCTCTTTATCCAGTCATGGCATATCTTGATAAGACCAAGCAAAGATTTCCTTGTATTCCTTCAACAGAGCTATGAGCTCATCTTTCATGTTCTTGGGAACGTTTTCCTTGATCATGATAGGTTTTTCCTTTCCGCCTTCCTCGGCTAGGTTTATCACCTCTATCTCTTCTTTATTGGGCTTGGACCCTTCACTCATTCTGTTTAGAGCCTCTAGGATGTCTCAAGGTAAGTTTGGGACCTCTTCCATTCCTTCAACGTCATGATCCAACTTTATTGTCTCATTTACATCATCCATAGCCTCGTTATGGCAAAGGGACGATGTACCCACTTGGGAATCAAAATAGATCCTATAGAACAAAACATATATAGAGAAATATAAGATAATTCGCACACACATATTTGTAGGAAAGCAAATAAAGAGAGATGCAAGAATTTCCTGAATAATACGTTGAATATTTCATTAATGAATTATGGGTAGGGGAAAACAAAGTTCATGCCTGATAATGATAAAAGGGAAATGCTTTTTTTTTTTTTTTTTTTCTAGGAAAACAAACTGAGGAAAATGAACAGGGAATACAAATAAAGCAAGAAATAACATAAGCATGCAAAACAAACTAGATATGCTATTCCAACCCTCTCGGGTGATTGGGGGGCCTAATCACTCGATGATGGAATGCTCCTTACTCAGCTGGTGCAACCACAAAGCAAGGCTCAATGGTCCAAAAGCCTACCGTCTCGCCTGGCATCCCTGGTTGAATAGTATAAGTTGGATTATCTTCAGGAGATATGATAGCATTCACAGAGAACTCCTCGGGACAGAGCCAAATGATGCAACCTAGATCTAATTCCTTATCTTTGAATTCCTTGAAAGGTTCTAGCATAATGATTTCGACCGACGTCGAAAAAGTGGCCCTGATATAGGGAATAGACATCCCTTGGCTGGCACACTTCCTCTTCTTTCCTCTGGAAGCTTGAAAGAGTTCTTCATGAATGGGTTCGTACCCTAAATCAAATCTTTCTTTGTTATCTGAAAGTTATATGAGAGCAAGGCTCCCATATCCAATGGTACCGAGGCCTTAGCCTAGTTAGTAGCCAAACTTGAGCATCACTTTAGCGGCCATCAAAACTAGTCATGGGCTCTTCAGCCATAATGGTGATCAACTGATTTTCGGATATGAACTTGAGTGTCCAGTGGAGGGTAGATGTGACTGCACCTGCTGCATGCAACCAGGGCCTCTCAAAAAGCAAGTTGTATGGATAATCCACCTTAATCACTTGGAAGTTGACCATGAAGGATCTTGGGCCTATCTCAATCATTAGCTCGATCTCGCCTTGCACTTCCTGACGAGTGCCATGAAAGGCTGTAATGATCATGGTGCTAGGCCAAATAAGAGACATATCCACCTTCAAGTGCTCTAGAGTGGCCATCAGGCAGACATTCAAGGATGATCCATTGTTGATTTGCACCCTTGCGAAAATCATGTCTTCACACTTGATTATGATATGCATAGCCAAGGTATGGTCTTTACCTTCTAGAGGAAAACTCATCATTTGAAAAGGAGACCTGGTTGGTGGCCAACACCAATGATACCATACCCTCAAAAGAGGAATCTGTAATACTGGTAGGAACATGCATTTCCTTCAATACCTTCAAAAGAGTCTCACAATGGACCTCGAAAGATAATAACAATGCAAAGATAGAAATCTAAGCTGGCGATTTGTTCAACTGCTGGATCACACTATAATCAGCCTTCCGGATGGTTTTCAAGAATTCCTCGGCTTCTTCAATGTGACCCTATTCCTGACTGGCTTAGCTGTACCATTGCCAATCTCTTTCCTACTCTTTTCTAATTCCTTAGGAGTATAACATCGATCATTCCTAGTGAGTCCGAATAAGCTTGAAGAGACATTAAAGCAAACCTCTTCCTTTCCCGTTCGGGTGGAAATCAAAGCCACTTCATACTTCCATGGGACACAATGGTTATCTTTGTCAGGAAAGGGTTTCGGCATACGAATGATGACACCCTCTTGAGTTCGTAGGTTTGGCGCCAGGGAGAACAACTTCAGATCGGTGATGACTGGACTAGGTAAAGCTGCGTCTAATGCCTTCAGGCCGGATACCCAGAGATTCTTGAGGTAGACCTTTGTAAAACTAGAGGATCAAAACCTCGAATGGCGGGGATGGCAAGGGTTCCCTTCTAGATAAATCCTGGAAGTGATTCTGCGATTGCAGGTAATACTAAGACCAAAGGAGCAAAACCTTTAATGGTTGGCGTGATTTGTCCTTTCTTTGGAGCTGGCGCTCCTGAACCCACATGTGATTTTGTAATCTCTTCGATAACGACTGAAGTTGGAGGAATTTTACATAGGCACTCTCGCAAGTATTCATTCCAATCTTCCCTTGATCCTACTGACATAGTACTATGGCTAATTCCTACTTGTGTACTTGGAGGGCACAGGCTGACTGCCATGTAATCGCTCATTCGCACGACCTCTCTTTTGATCCAGATGATATCACGGTTGGGTAAACTCTGAACTTGTGCTCGGAGCACTCTACAATCGAATAAGGCATGCCTATCATCATTATCACAAAATGAGTGAATTTCCTAGTCGAATCCTGGAGCTTCTATGTTCTCGAGAACAATGTGACTTTCCTAGCTAAGGTCCACAACATGGCTTTCTAAGGGAACAAAGGGGATGAGAAATCCGAAATCCTTTCTTCCACTATGGAAATAGCATTCACATTCCTTTCCTGATGAAGAGGCAGAGGGTTGGTGATAACATTCGGCCGAACCGCATTGTCGAACTATATTAGCTTGTTGTCGACGAGATCTTGGATTCGATTCCCCAATTGTGTACACTCTTCTAAGGTATACCCTTCGGCTCTAAAATGGTGCTCACATTTTTTAGACAGGTCAAAACTGGGAAGCAGTGGACTGTCTCTTGGTCAAGCAAATACTAGAGTCACTAGCTTCTTTTCCAATAGATAAGCATAGAGCTCTGCCATGGGCATTGGTAGCGGAGAGAATTTTTGAGGTTTTCCTTTAAAATAGCGGGGTTGATCTAGCCTTCCCCTTTGGTTAAATGCTTAAGGAAATGCTTGGGCTAGCTAAACCTGTTGTTGATAAGGTCGAGCGATCGGGGCTATATAAGCAGAGGTGATACCCTAGGGCCTTTCAGGCGCTTTGTCGACCATGTGGACATCGACTTCCTTCCTTTTGCGGCCGGTTGCCTTTTTCACCTGCTGTTCTATCATAGAGCTTAAGGCTTCAGGATTAACGATTTTCTTGCTTTAAATACCTTCATCGATACGCTCCCCAATAGGAATAAGGCTAGCGAAGTAAGTGACTTAGGCACTGATCATCTTCTCATAGTAAGGAGGCTTAAGGTTGTCGATGAACCATTTGATCATCTCCTCTTCCATCAAAAGGGGAAGCACTTGTGTGGCTAGCTCACACCACCTCTAGGCATACTCACGGAAAGATTCCCTACTTTTCTTTTTTGTCCTCTAAAGAATTGTGTAGTCGGGAGTTATCTCAGTGTGGAACTGATAATACTCCAAAAAGGCATTAGCCATCTCTCTCCAACTGGAGGTCTTCCAATCTCACATACCATGTGGCCACAGGACTAGTCAAGCTATTAGGGAAAATTTGGCAAAGTAGAGGATGATTATCCCTATAGGGGGCCATTTTCCTACAAAACATGCGTAGATGGGCATAGGGATCTCCAGTGCCATCATACTTGACAAACTTGGGTGCTTTGAACTTGGGAGGCATAATGACCTGAGAGAAATTGGTCAGACTATCTAGATCGACACTTCCTCGGGTGTTGGAGCCCTCTATGATACTTATCTTCTTTGTTTGGGTCTCCACTTGGCTTTTGACTAGACCGTAACCAAACTCTGAGGTCTTATCCTTAGAAGGATCTACTTCCTGGTTATCCCCTTATGGGATGAATGGTGGCGTGGTTTGGCCTTGATTTGAATCTGGTGGTGCTTGGGTCTCATTTTTAGACTAGGGCACAAAGCCCTCTGGAAAGGGACCAGATGAATCTCGGTTCCCTCCTACAACTAGCTATTGCATCATGCTCATCATTTCAGCCATCTACTCTTTCAGGAGAGTGATCTCATGAGTGTTTTCCTCAATAGGGTAAGGACCACTAATAGACATCTCTTTAGCATGTGACCTAGTAATGATAGGATCATGGTGTGATGGTAACTTGGACTGTTTCCTTTGAGCAATCTTTTCTCTTTATAATCCTTGAAAGGAAAAGAATGGGATGGGAAAGAAATGGGATACATTTGAAAATTTGACAATGTGGAAACACAAAACAAACATGTAGTTAGTTTAGGTTCTTGCTCATTTAAAATGCATCTATCATTTTTGGAAAATATTGGCTTGAACCCTTGAGCGGGTTTCTTTATCATGGTGAGTTTCTATAGTGATACGGATTAATGCACAAGCTTGGCAAGTAATCTAAACTTTCATAGGGATGGACCCTTCTCTTTTGATTACATGGAAAAGTAATGCTTTTACAAAGTTTGGCTTTTTACATGCCCTTAGATCATGGGCTATAGACAATGGCTCCAATAGTGGGCCTTTTACAATACGAGGAATTTCAAATTTACAATGAAGAGCTTCATTCTTGATAGCTCGATTTTCTCTGGGAAGAACTTGGATTGCTGGCAATGTCCTCCTTGGTGCAGAGTTCCAGCTACTTGCCACAAATTTTATCTGTACACATTTACATGACAGGGCCATTAGTGTATGCATGCGTGCCCTTGTAGGGTTGGAAATCCTTAGAGACTGGGTATGATCTAAATTGTAAGCAATGAGGTTGCTTTTCCCTAGGGGTTTAATCACGGATGCTGTGAAAAAAGGATGGATAGAACTTGGAGTAGAGCATGACTCTTTGATGCAAGCAAAAAGGGCAAACCTGTAAATGGAAATGGACACTTTCCCCTTGACTTATTTTGAAAACAATCCTACAAGGATATCCTACCCAAGGCTTGGATGTTTCTTGGATCTTCCTAGTTCTCACGGGTTTGATGTAGTCTAAGCCAACTATATGAGACATGGCTTAACTAGTAAGTTGATCCTATTCTTAGAGGGACCTTGATCATTTAATCCTTCCTTTCATAGAAGTTGTGGGACAGAGTGGATTTAGTGGGCCTTTCAGCATAATCCTGTCCACCCATGGACCCAGGAAAAGCCTACAATTCAGCATCCAGTAACACTCTGAGGTATACGCATCTAGCATTAGCCTTCAACATTAAGTCCGAGTTTGACTCAATATGAAGGGTGATGTCTTGCATTTTGAAATGAAAGGGGAAAGACTTTTCAAGCACAACAGATATATGAACAGATAAAGGTGTAGCAGAAATTATATCTACTACCCTAGGTTCGAACATGTGAAGGAAAGTTGTAAAGCATGCTTAGGAAAGCAGGAAAGCTTCACACATACGAAGATACCTCAAAGCCAGTTTTTTGGAAAATCATTTTGAAAAACAATTTGGAAAACATTTTTGAGTTTTGAAAATAGTTTACTAGGATATAGTAAAAGCATTTTTCAAAAGGAAAGCCCCAAAGGCTAATGCCAATTTCAATGTTTTTGAAAGCCAATGTCCAAAGACTACGATTTTATCAAAAGCTCTAAAGTCTAAACTCTCTATGTTTCCTAAGTGGAGTCACCAGTCTATCGACACATTGTGGCTGTTTGACCACCCATCTTGGCACGCTCGCATGGAGGGCTTCCTCTAGGAGCCTTTGCAGGTGGTTTTATGAAGGAGGGTCGTTACCTTTGGGTGTGTGACTGGAATCTGAGTTAATTTTTAAGGAATTACCAAGAGTAAGTGAAGTCGCCACCAATCATTTGGTTTTTTAAGGTGTGATTTGTTGGGATTAGCGCCTTTAAATCCTATTGTATGATGCTATGTATGATATTATATATGACATTATGTATGACATTATATATGACTTAATATTGTGTTTAATAAAGTTGTTTTATTATTATCTAAAATAATGGTAACATGAATATTCGGACATTATCATATAGTCCATGAGATGCATAGTATGTGATTTATGTGAAAAGTCACAGAAAAAATAAATCACAAGTTCTTTGTAAACTCAGAATTGTATTTCGTAGTCGGTGATGAAATTGGGCGTTTCATCTGTGAAGACTATAACATATCAACTAAGATGATTTGTCTTAATCATGGAAGTGAAGACTTCTAGTTGATATGTTGATATGTTTTAAGAGTTAAGACATATTGAACAGGACCGTAGTGAGATTTATTATTCTTCTAACAACTATCAAATTAATAATAAATCTCACGACTTCTATTCACATGAACTCTTAATCCTGAGAGAATAATGGACCTGATCATGAAGTGTAGGTTGCTTTGATATATCAGGAGTGAGATCTAATGTAGCGGTCAAAACCTCAGTATGTTGGGCAGCCACATTCAGTGTTGATGGAACATATATTCTCAAGATGGAATTCATAGTCTCTTAACGGAGATATAAAATATTCCCTTGAGATAAGTTTAATGGGTTTGTTATTCAGAGAGTTAGGCCTAACCACTTTAGTGAGACTAAAGTATAGGTTTATGGAATTGGATTTCATAAGTTTATGATGAATAACTTAAAAGGATTAAACCGGGTACTCAAGGATTAAGATGTAGTAATTCACAAAGTGGCAGTCTTCATTCATGACTTTGTGTTACTACGAATATTTTATAAAGGGGTTGCATGTACAATAAAGTCTTGGGATATAATTTATTAATAAGGCCTAGAGTGCAATTATATTTATATAGTGATATTAAATATAATTAATGGTAACTTTGGACTTGTCAAGAGTTGACAGAAAAGCCCAAGGCCCATTGGAGCTAGAGTCTTATTTGTTCCCTTTTGGTCCCACTCCAAGCCACACACTAAAGCCCAATTGGAAATGCCCAAAAGGCTAGCCCAATTGGAAAGGCCCAAAAGGCTAGCCCAATTAGATAATCATTTTTATAGAGAGAAACATACAGAATTTGTGTATGAACACGAATTGGTATGTATGTGAGTGTTAGACACTCTTTCATTCTCTCTAGAACATATACATATAATTGATTGAGAGACCACACATCTGGGGCATCAAGTGGAATTGGAGTGAAGATTGAAAGTGTTCCCAAGTGCTTCTGATCTTCGGTTTTGAATTTTACCGCATCAAGGTACACTCTCTTGTTCTTTAATTCTGAAATTTACATAGCACATGTTATCTATTGCGAATGAAGTAGATCCGTTATTTTTCTGCTACGTACATGCATATTTCCTTCAAATGGTATCAAAGCGGTCTTCATTTCGAATCTGTATAACATGATTTGTACGTTTTAGAATTAAAGATAATAGTTTCATGATGTTAGAAGATTATATAGATATTTAATTTTCTGCATGGTTGTTGAAACTATGATTTGATAAAAACTGATATTGATGTTAAGATGTTGTTTAATTTTGAATTCAAGTATGTTGAATTGATCTTTAAGGCTATAGCATCAATGGAATTCAGTTTTGATATCAAATTATATCTATCATGTTCATATGATGTTTGTTTTTCATGAAAACCATTGAAAATTATTAAGAACTTCCTTGCAAAAACTGAAAACACGGGTTTTTCGCGAGTTAGCTTCCCGCGAAGTACCCGCGAAAAGTATATTTGAAGCACAAAACTTTTCGCGGATAAGCTTTAATCACGAAATTGTAGCGAGACAGTAGCGAAAGTTTCTGTCTGAATTTAGTGTTTTCACTAATTTCAATTTCGCGGGAAGAGCTTAGTCGCGAGACAGTAGTGAAAGTTTCTGTCTGAATTTTGTGTTTTCACTATTTCATTGTCGAAGGAAGAGCTAAGTCGCGAGATACTCGCGAAAATGCCACTGAAGGGAATTTTGAATTTTTTCTATGTGTTTTCAAATGTTTAAAGTGCAAGGCTGTGTGTAATTAGATTATGCATGTATTATAATTAAAAACCTTTAATTTAAAA
Source organism: Notholithocarpus densiflorus (assembly GCA_030021035.2). Classification (NCBI taxonomy): domain Eukaryota; kingdom Viridiplantae; phylum Streptophyta; class Magnoliopsida; order Fagales; family Fagaceae; genus Notholithocarpus; species Notholithocarpus densiflorus. The sequence goes on from JARYZH020000346.1 coordinate 220,958, forward strand.
CATCTAGTGGGAGAGAGATACAAGGGTTGCATCTCACAGCCTCCATTGTCGGTTTATAGTAGTATGATTAAGCACCTCGCCTTGGTGTATATGCCTTGCTCCCTTCGGAGGGTGTTTAATTCATGGTACTACAGGTTAAACTTCTTAATGATGGATGAAGTGTGTTTTTACATTGAGAACGACCACGCTTCCGTGGAGTTACTTGGTGACTCACATTGATTCTAGGCAATGGTGTACACTAGACTAAGTATAATGTTAACCTCCCTTTGGAGCTATGTCATTATCACTTAGAGGCTGAAGGAAAAGCGGCAAATTATTTTTGTTTGGTAAGAGTTACCATGATAGTATTAATAATGAGAATAATTCTTGCTTGATCATAGTGATTGGTATGACCTCGCTTCCAAGGAATATTGATTGCGGGATTGGGTTGTCGTTGCATATATAATATTATGGTTTTATTAAGGTTCCATACTATATGTTTATGTGCTAAATTGATAATGTCCAGTTTACTTATTATATTCATGTTTATTGTTTTTAGATTTAACATGGCATCATTTAGCCCGCCTGTTACTATTCTTAATCAAAACAAACTGACTGGATCCAACTATGTTGATTGGAAAAGAAATTTGGACATAATTCTCACTGTTGAAGAGCACAAATATGTGCTTACTAAACCATGTCCTAGCTTTCCTTCATTAGATGCTCCTTCTGAGGAAAAACAACGATATGATCATTGGCAGAAATCTAATGAGATGGCCAAGTGCTACATCCTAGCATCTATCTTAAATGTTCTACAGCAACAAATGCAGGATGTAGAACTAGCTTCAGACATTATGCTAAGTCTGAAGGAGATGTTTGGTGAGCAGGGCCGTTCTGCAAGGCAAGAGACCATGAGGCAAATTTATAATACCAAAATGGCTGGAGGTAGTTCAGTAAGGGAGCATTATCTTACAATTATCTCTAATCTGAATACATTGGAGGTTTTAGGTGCCGATATTGATGGAGAATCCCAAGTGGATATGATACTCCAGTCACTACCAGAATCATTCAAGGAATTCAAACTTAACTATAATATGAACAAAAAGATTTATACATTATCTGAATTAATGAATGAATTGGTAGCGGCAGAAGGCATCCTTGGTACCTCTAATGTTGAAGTCAATGTGGGTGAAGCTTCTACTTCTCAACCTAAGTCGAAAGGCAAGGGTAAGAAGAAGAAGAAGAAGGACTTCACCAAGCAAGAGGGTAAACAAATTGTCTTAGGGGTTGCTGACAAAGGAAAGAAGCTCAAAGGAAAGTGTTTCCATTGTGGTGAGAAAGGACATTGGAAGAGGAATTGTCCAAAGTTCAAGGCTGCCAATAATAAGGGTATGAAAAGTTCTTTCCTCCTTGAAATATGCTTAGTACAAAATCCCACGGATTCCTGGTGTGTGGATTTAGGTTGTACTAATCATATCTGCAATTCTTTGCAAGGGTTCCAAGAGACCAGAAAGCTTAAAGAAGGGGAATTGTTTCTTACTTTGGCTGATGGGAGCAGGATTCCGGTTGTAGCTGTTGGAGTGTTTAATTTATGTTTTGAATCTAAAGTTTTAATATTGGAAGACTATTTATATATACCTAATGTTCGTAGGAATTTAATTTCTGCTACTTACTTAGGTAAACATGGATATTGTGTTATCCTAAAAGATAATGTTGTAATAAAGAAGGATAAAGTGTTTATCTGTTCTGGCAATATTGTGGATGGTCTTTATATTTTAACTCCTGATAAGCATGAATTATATAATTCTGAATTAGATAATAACTCTCATAAGAAATCATTAAAGAGAAAGTTTCCTTCTACTAGTGATGCATATCTTTGGCACTTGCGTTTAGGTCATATTAATTCAAACAGAATTCAAAGACTGATCAAAGATGGACTCTTAGAGCCCAAGGACTTTGATGAATTTCCAGTTTGTGAATCTTGTTTGAAAGGTAAAATGACCAAACGACCTTTTAATGCAAAAGGTAGAAGAGCCCAAGATTTGTTAGAGCTAGTGCATTCAGATGTATGTGGTCCTATGTCAACCCAAGCAAAAGGAGGTTATGAGTATTTCATTACTTTTATCGATGATTACTCAAGATATGGTTATGTGTACCTAATGAAATGGAAGTTCGAAACCTTTGAAAAGTTCAAAGAGTTTAGGGCTGAAGTTGAGAATCAATTAGGTAAATGCATAAAGGCCATTCGATCTGATCGTGGTGGCGAGTACCTTCTTAGGGATTTCAAGGATTACTTAACTCAAAATGGGATTGTTTCCCAATTGACTGCACCTGGAACTCCCCAACAAAATGGTGTAGCAGAAAGAAGGAATATGACTCTTTTAGAAATGGTTAGGTCCATGATGAGTTACTCAACTTTACCGATTTCTTTTTGGAGTTATGCCTTAAGTACAGCAATACATCTTTTGAATTTAGTTCCATCAAAATCTGTTTCCAAAACACCCATGGAAATGTGGAGTGGGCGTAAGCCTAGTATGAAATATCTCCACATTTGGGGTTGTCCAGCACATGTGTTAAAAGGGAAGCCTGATAAATTGGAACCAAAATCAGAAGTGTGTTTGCTTGTATGTTATCCAAAAGAAACTAGGGGTTATTTATTCTATAGTCGTAAGGATAACAAAGTTTTTGTTAGTACAAATGCTAAATTCTTGGAAAATGACTATATGAATAATTTTACTCCTCGAAGTAGAGTTGTGTTGGTTGAAATGAATGAATCTGTAAATGAACAACCAATATATGAAACTAGGGATGATGTGGTTGTATTGGATACACCACAAGATACTACTCTTGAGATGTCTAGCACACAGGTGCCTCGTCGTAGTGAGAGAATTGTTAGGCCACCTATAAGATTTATAGGTCTGGGAGAAACTTATGAAGCTATCACAGAAGAGGCCGAAACTGATCCTTACACTTATGATGAAGCAATGAATGATATAGATGCACATCATTGGGTCATAGCTATGAAATTTGAATTAGATTCAATGTATTCCAATCAAGTTTGGGATCTTGTAAAGGCGTCTAACGGCATTAAACCTGTTGGTTGCAAATGGGTTTACAAGAGGAAGAAAGGGATAGATGGAAAGGTTGAAACCTTTAAAGCAAGGCTAGTGGCGAAAGGGTATACTAAAAAAGAAGGTATTGATTATGAGGAAACCTTTTCACCAGTAGCAATGCTTAAATCTATCAGAATTCTCTTATCCATTGCTGCTCATTATGATTATGAGATTTGGCAAATGGATGTCAAGACTGCATTTCTTAATGGCAATCTTGAAGAAGAAATCTATATGATGCAACCAGAAGGTTTCACAGTAAAGGACCAATAGTATATGGTATGCAAGTTGAAAAGGTCCATTTATGGACTTAAGCAAGCATCTAGGTCATGGAACATCAGATTTGATCAAGCAATCAAATCATTTGGTTTTGAACAAAATCTTGATGAACCGTGTGTGTACAAAAGACATCAAGACAAACTAGTAATGTTCCTAGTGCTTTATGTTGATGACATTCTACTTATTGGGAATGATGTAGGGGTAATGTCATCAGTAAAGGTTTGGTTGTCAAGCCAGTTTGATATGAAGGATTTGGGTGAGGCTAACTTTATTCTAGGGATCAAGCTTTGGCGAGATCGCAAGAATAAGATGTTAGGCTTATCACAAGCTGGATATATAGATAAGGTTCTAGAACGGTTTAGCATGCAAAACTCCAAGAAAGGAATACTTCCTTTTAGACATGGAGTTCCTTTGTCTGATGACCAAAGGCCTAAGACTCAAGAGGAAGAAAATATGATAAGACAAGTTCCTTATGCTTCTGCAGTAGGAAGTCTCATGTATGCCATGCTTTGTACTAGACCAGATATTTGCTATTCAGTTGGCATGGTCAGCCGATATCAATCAAATCCAGGACCACAACATTGGCAAGCTGTAAAGCATATTCTCAAGTATCTACGAAGAACGAGAGATTATATGTTTGTTTACCGTAATGAGAATTTGATTCCCATTGGCTATACAGATTCAGATTTTCAATCGGATCTAGATTCCAGAAAGTCCACATCAGGATGTGTATTCACCTTGGGAGGTGGAGCCATAACATGGAGGAGTGTCAAGCAATCTTGTATTGCGAACTCTACCATGGAAGCATAATATGTTGCTGCTTGTGAAGCAGAATATGTTGCTGCTTGTGAAGCAGCAAAAGAAGCTGTATGGCTCAAGAAATTCCTTTCTGACCTTGGTGTAATAAGAATGGAGCAAGCTCCCATTACTTTGTTTTGCGACAATAGTGAAGCAGTTGCACAATTAAAAGATCCAAAGAATCACAAGAAAGGAAATCACATTGAGAGACAGTACCACATCATTAGAGATATTATTGCTCGTGGAGATGTGGTGGTAGCAAAGATTGATAGTGCAAATAATCTAGCAGATCCCTTTACCAAAACCTTGCCTGAAAGGACCTTCGAGTCACATTTGGAGGGAATGGGAGTTAGATTAATGCACAATAATCTTTAGGGCAAGTGGGAGATTGTTGGGATTAGTGCCCTTAAATCCTATTGTATGATGCTATATATGATATTATGTATGACTTAATATTGTGTTTAATAAAGATGTTTTATTATTATCTAAAATAATGATAACATGAATATTCGAACATTATCATATAGTCCATGAGATGCATAGTATGTGATTTATGTGAAAAGTCACAGAAGATATAAATCACAAGTTCTTTGTAAACTCAGAATTGTAGTTCGTAGTCGGTGATGAAATTGGGCGTTTCATCTGCGAAGACTATAACATATCAACTAAGATGATTTGTCTTGATCATGGAAGTGAAGCCTTCTAGTTGATATGTTGATATGTTTTAAGAGTTAAGACATATTATTCTCCTAATAGGACCGTAGTGAGATTTATTATTCTCCTAACGACTGTCAAATGAATAATAAATCTCACGACTTCTATTCACATGAACTCTTAATCCTGAGAGAATAATGGACCTGATCATGAAATGTAGGTTGCTTTGATATATCAGGTGTGAGATCTAATGTAACGGTCAAAACCTCAGTATGTTGGGCAGCCACATTTAGTGTTGATGGAACATATATTCTCAAGATGGAATTCATAGTCTCTTAACGGAGATATAAAATATTCCCTTGAGATAAGTTTAATGGGTTTGTTATTAAGAGAGTTAGGCCTAACCACTTTAGTGAGACTAAAGTATATGTTTATGAAATTGGATTTCATAAATATATTATGAATAACTTAAAAAGATTAAACCGGGTATTCAAGGATTAAGATGTAGTAATTCACAAAGTGGCAGTCTTCATTCATGACTTTGTGTTACTACGAATATTTTATGAAGGGGTTGCATGTACAATAAAGTCTTGAGATATAATTTATTAATAAGACTTAGAGTGCAATTATATTTATATAGTGGTATTAAATATAATTAATGGTAACTTTGGACTTGTCAAGAGTTGACAAAAAAGCCCAAGGCCCATTGAAGCTAGAGTCTTATTTGTTCCCGTTTGGTCCCACTCCAAGCCACACACTAAAGCCCAATTGGAAAGGCTCAAAAGGCTAGCCCAATTAGATAATCAGTTTTATCGAGAGAAACATACAGAATTTGTGTATGAAGAAGAATTGGTATGTATGTGAGTGTTAGACACTCTTTCATTCTCTCTAGAACGTATACATATAACTGATTGAGAGACCACACATCTGGGGCATCAAGTGGAATTTGAGTGAAGATTGAAAGTGTTCCCAAGTGCTTCTGATCTTCGGTTTTGAATTTCACCGCATCAAGGTACACTTTCTTGTTCTTTAATTCTGAAATTTACATAGCATATGTTATCTATTGCGAATGAAGTAGATCTGTTATTTTTCCGTTGCGTACATGCATATTTCCTTCATGATTGGTCACTTGACTCTATTTGATTTTATTACTGATCCTAGGCTAAGAAAAATGTATTTTTTCCTAATTTAATTTGGATGGATAAAAAATCTTGATTCTTGAGTTTGGAAGTTTGTTTATGTGTGGGGAAGGTGTTAGGCACCCCATAGCGCCTGTCCAAGGACAGTCCTTTGTTTTGGTAAAACTGTAATTTTTAGACATTGGCAATTGAAAACAAGCTATTGGCATTAGTTTACTGGGCCTCAAACGTGTTGGGCTTTGAGGTTTTATTTTGGAATGGGTATGGTCCCAGACGATGCTTTCTCAGTGAGTTTGGAATTGGTACCAAATTTCCACTGTGAAAATTCGGCAGCATTTCGCCGTATTTTCGTGGCGGAAATATAACAGCGCTTCGCCTCTAGTGTATCATAGCACACAAAATGCTATTCTCACCAAGCTTTCGCTGTGAAAATATGGCAACAGGGTGCCTCATTTTCACGGCAAAAATCCAGCAGAGTTTCGCGTTTGGCGCATCGACAAGGTTTCGCGTCTGTGTATACTATGCATATCGACATGCTCATATGGAGACAAGCCGAAGCCCTTCAAAGTATCAAGCGTGTTGATGCGTGTCGCATACACGGGGAAACCAATGTCATTGGGTGACATGGATTGGGACAATCACACTGCGATGATCGTGCACACAATATAGCATGAATATGCACCTACGACAATCGCCTTGAGCACATACCCACATTACAAGGTCAAGAGCTCTCATGACTAGAGAGGGTCACTCACTTAGCCACGAGAGTCCATTATACAAAGTGCACAATCACCAATATACAAACAGATATAGATATACATACATCATGCACAATGCAACCACACAGAGCAGGAAAGTATGGCCCAACAAGGAATAGGAAATATAAAATAGACATTGCCATACCTAGGGAACGCGGCCCAAGCAAAGAGCTGGAAGTAAAGGGGGTACATGGAGGGGGACCCTAATACATGCTCTAGAGAAGAGGCTAAAGGAGGGGGATAGGAGGAGATAACCACTCGGGGAGGCTAGGCCTCCAATCTACTAAACATTGCCTTTTTTGGGCTTTCGTCTTCTTGCTCGCATCTTCACCCTTTTTCCTCGCACCTAGAAGGTTGTGCCCTTGCTCCAAGCATCCTCAGTCTGTGTGTGTACATGCAACAAACAAGGAAACAAGCCAACAGACAAGCAATGAAAGAAATAAAGGAGATAGGGAGAGCATGCAAAGAAAATACTAACAAAGAGAGCCAAACGGGGGCAAATAAGCATGTTATCAAACAAAAAAGGTGTCCTAGGAGGACAAATGTAGGTTTGGATCGAGTGTCCATAGTTCCATTAGATTGGAGTATGGACGACACACGTGCCGTCAAGCAAAATTCCTAAACGGGATTCGAGGTCTCATGTATCAAAGACGGGTGTGAACCCACACGAGATAGTAGGAATTAGGCTTGGTGACACAAGCAAGCAAAGACTCATGCATGAACATGTAGGCAAGCATGCAAAAAGAATGCATAGAAGCAAAGAAAGCTAAATTGGTAGCACAAAGCAAGCATGGCAAGCAACATCGCACGGGGTAGAGAAAGGGTATGCATCAAGTAAACCAGCATCACGGGGATGCATCTCACAAGTGGTTACACCCCAATAGGCCACGGGGGTGGTGAATGTAACCACACAAGAACAAGCCCACGGGAGGCACAAAGCATGTCAAGGCAAGCATAGACAAAGTATAAGGCAAGCAAACATACACATGCATATAGAGAAATGATCCAAACCCTTTGATATAGGCCTAGGTGTGTGGATGTAGGCCTAGACCACAGGATCTAGATCTACACTCCACCAATAAGGGCCAAAACACAAGAAAGAGAGATATCAAGGGACAAAAGGGCTATAGAAGCAAATGGCATTAGCAACCAATATATAGATCTAAGCACACAAACATGGAACGGAGCACATAAACACATATATCTAAACATAGGCATGACACGGGGCCCAAAGAGACATAGATCTAAACATAGGCATGTAGATCTAAGCACAAGCATGGCATAGAAAGCATAGGCATGTAGATCTAAGCATGAACATGTAGGTCTAGACATATCCTAGCCCAAGAAGGCTAAACCAACAACATCAAAGTGATAAATCATGGCAAAGGAAACATGATAGAAAAAATTATAAAACATGCTAGGAAGAAGAAAAAAAAAAAAAAAAAAAAAAAAAAAAAAAAAAAAGGACATGCAAGGAAAAGCAATAAAGCATATTATTGAGAAAGAAAAAGCTAGAAAAAGCTATGAAAAGAAAAGGGTGTGGATTGTAGCTAATAAGCTACATCCACACCCCTAAACCTCAAATCCAAGATATGAAACCAAGGAGAGGAAGATTGAGTGCAAGAATATTACCTTGTGATTGTGGAGAAAAAAGAAGAATCAAAGGTGTTTGGATATGTTTGGGAGAGAAATTAGAGAGGAAAAGAGTGAGGATCTACCCAGAAAACTGCCAAAATCCTCATTTTTTGCAAAATGAGGGTCCGGGAGTATTTGTAGCCAAAATCTGACCCTTCAACTTCCGGCGGCCCTTGAGTGGCCAGCGGCATCAACAGTTCTGGCTTTTTCTCGTCCAGCTTCAAACACATATTTGAAGGTCTTTCTTGGTGTCCCTAGAAAGCTCTAGATTTCTAGTTTCCAGAACACTAAAGAAATTGGAAATCCGACGGTTGGATCAAAAGTTATGACCTCGGGAAGCATGCTGACGCGCTTTGTATGGTTTTTTGGATATCTCAATTGTTTTAACTCTGATTTCGATCCATGAATATTCGTTGGAAAGCGAATTTGATAATCTTCATAATGGCACTAGTCCTAACCCATTTTGATGGTTGGATCAAATTAGGGTTTTTGGTGCCTCTAGGAGTCAATGTTGGGTTAAACTTGGTCAAAGTTAATAAAAATCTCTGAGTGACTCAGGTTTGATGTAAAAGCATGAAAATGTCGTTTCGAGAGGACTTTAATCTCGTTTGACTTTCGGTCAACTTAGGGTTGACTAGGGGCAGTTTGGTCAATTTGACCAGAAAAGGCACTTCGATTGCTCTGATGTCCGAACGGGTTGCGCCACATCAATCTAGATATTTTCGCGGCCCCATGTAGAAAAATTAATATTTTTGGAATTTTCAAGGTTCGGCACACAAATCGACGGCAGACAAAATATGGTATCTACGGGGTACATCTTCCCTTTGTGATAATGAAGGTGTGGATGATGTGAATGAGACAATAGAAAGATGAGCTCATAGCTTTGTTGAAAGAATTCAAGGAAGTCTTTGCTTGGTCTTACCAAGATATGCTAGGATTGGATACGAAAATCATTGTCCACAGGATTCCGTTTAAACCTAAATGCCCCCTAGTGCTGCAGGCTCTTATAAGGATGAAGTCTGAGATTATCCTAAAAGTCAAAGAAAAAGTAGAAAAGCAGTTGAATGCTGGCTTTCTTACTGCTATATCCTACTCTGATCAGGTTGCAAACATTGTTCCCGTACCAAAGAAGGATGGGAAAGTACGCATGTGCGTTGATAATAGAGATTTGAATCGGGCTAGCCTGAAGGATAATTTTCCTTCGCCACATATCGATACCCTAATTGATAACACGTTCTTCTCCTTTTTGGATGGGTTCTCAGATTATAATCAGATCAAAATGGTTGAAGAGAACAAAGCCAAGACAGCATTGACCACCCATTCAGTTTAAAGAATGCCGACGCGACCTACCAACGAGCCATGGTAACCTTGTTGCATGATATAATGCAAAAGGAGATCGAAGTCTATGTGGACGATATGATTGCCAAGTCACTCACTCCTAAAGGTCATTTGATAGATTTGAGAAAGCTATTCAAGCGCGTTGACAAGTACAGGTTGAGGCTTAACCCTAACAAGTGTGTCTTCGGAGCCAGTTTAAGGAAATTGCTCGGCTTCATAGTCAGCCAAAGAGGAATTGAAGTGGACCCAGCAAAAGTCTAGGCCATCAGGGACATGCCTGCGTTGAAAATTGAGAAACAAGTTCGAAGCTTCTTAGGAAGGATCAATTACATAGCCCGCTTCATAGTGCAGTTGACCGCCCCGTGCGATCCCTTGTTCAAGCTCTTGAAGAAGGATACAAAGATAGAATGGACAAATGAATGTCAAGCGGCCTTTAACAGGATTAAATGGTATTTGTTGAACCCTCATATTCTGGTTCCCCAAACACCAGGGCATCTGTTGATTCTCTACCTAGCGGTGCAAGAGACATCCATGGGTTTCATGTTAGGCCAGTTAAATGAACTCGATCAAAAAGAGAAGGCAATTTACTACTTGAGTAAGTGGTTCACAAGTTGTGAGATCAATGACATCGCCATTGAAAAGACATGCTACGCCCTAGTATGGGCCTCACATAAGTTGCGGTAGTACATGCTCTAATTCACTTCGCAGTTGATTTCCCAAATGGACCCCACCAAGTACATCTTTGAAGAGCCTGCTCTCACAGGGAAGATCTTGTTGGAAAATTACATGTTTGTAATGAATACAAAACATACGCAGTGGAAAATTAACGGATCTACTTCATTCGCAATTGATAACATGTACTATGTAAGTTTCAGAATTTGAGAACAAGAAAGTGTACCTTGGTACGGTGAAATTCAAAACCAAGATCTAGAAGTACTTGGGAATACTTTTAATCTTCACTCCAATTCCACTTGATGCCCAAGATGTGTGGTCTCTCAATCAATTTCCAAGGAGAGAATAAAGAGTGTCCAACAATCACATAATAAAAAAATTTCATTCCTTATGAGAACTCTCATGAAAAGTCTTAATGAAAAGTCTCATGAAAAAGCCTTAATAAAATTCTGTATATTTCTCTCCTTATATACAACTGATTATCTAACTGGGCTAGCCTTTTGGGCCATTCCAATTGGGCTCTAGTATGTGGCTTGGAGTGGGACCAAAAGGGACCAATAAGACACTAGCTCCAATGGGCCTTGGGCTTTTCTGTCAACTCTTGACAAATCCAAAGTTACCATTAACTATATTTAATACCACTATATAAATATATTTGCACTCTAGGCCTTATCTATAAATTATATCCCAAGACTTTATTGTACATGCAACCCCTTCATTAAAATATTCATAGTAATATAAAGTCATGAATGTGGACTGCCACTTTGAAGATTACTACATCTTAATCCTTGAGTATCTGGTTTAATCCTTTACGTTATTCATCATATATTTATGAAATCTAATTTCATAAATATATACTTTAGTAACAACTTACTAAAGTGGTTGGGCCCAACTCTCTTGAATAACCAAACCCATTAAACTTATATCAAGGGAATATTTTATGTCTCCGTTAAGAGATTATGAATTCCATCTTGAGAATATATGTTCCATCAACACTAAATGCGGCTGCCCAACATACTGAGGTTTTGACCATGACTTATAGATCTCACTCCTGATATATCAAAGCAACCTACACTTCATGATCAGGTCTATTATTCTCTCAGGATTTAGAGTTAATGTAAATAGAATTCGTGAGATTTATTATTCATTTGATAGTCGTTAGGAGAATAATAAATCTCACAGCGGTCCAGTTCAATATGTCTTAACTCTTAAAACATATCAACATACCAACTAGAAGTCTCCACTTCCATGATCAAGACAAATCATCATAGTTGATATGTTATAGTCTTCGCAGATGAAATGCCCAATTTCATCACCGACTACGAACTACATTTTGAGTTTACAAGGAACTTGTGATTTACATCTTCTATGACTTAATCACATAAATCACATACAATGCATCTCATGGACTAAGATAATGTCCCATTAGTTCATTTATAGATAGTCTCATATAATTAAACAATTTAATTATTTATGACATGTCAATAAATTGGATTTTAGGGCATAACTTCCAACAATCTCCCACTTGCCCTCAAAGACAATTTATCATATATCCGACACTTATCTCCCTTTAGAGTATTTAATAGTTACTCTAAGGCAAGGTTTGGAAACAAGTTACAGTCAGATTTATTGCATAAATGATCTTTTCTACTACTACTTCTTAAGTACTCATATCTCTCTAATGAGATAATACTTACGCTTAATGTGTATCTTCACCACCTAGGATGAACACATATCTTGAAGTCCAACTTCATTAATCACAATCAAACTATAGGTCAGTATTTGTACATCCAGTAACCATCAAAACTTCACTTTTGTGGACAAGCATATAGTCTCTCATTATCCTAAGATATTTGAGTATATGCTTTACTCCCACTAAATTAAGTGATCTTTGATTCAATAGATATTTGCTTACTATGCCCACCGCAAAATAGATATTTAGCCTAGTATTTAGCATAGCATATAGACTTCATATCGATTTGATATAAGGAACCGTCTTAATATGCTCTTCCTTTTATATGTCTAAGGACCGTAATCCTTTATAAAGGAACTTCAAACTTAAAAGGAAAGAATCCTTTCTTGAGGTATTACATGCTATACTTGGCTAGAATCTAATCTATTTAAGCGGTTTGAGATAGACCCAACATCCTAATTTCTGGATTTTAACAAAGTTTAATTTTTAGGATGTGACTAGTCTTTCCCAAGTACTTTATATCAAACTGGACTAGACAACAAAAACTCTATTGATGACAATAACTCTACATCATTCTAAATGATTAGAATGTCATCAACATACATTAAGAAATTTATTATTCTATATAGCTTTACACACCAAAGGCCTTTTAATACTTGATTAAAATCAAACAATTTGATTGCTTGATCAAAGATGATATTTTATGATTCATATGCTTGCTTTAGTCCATAAATGGAATTTAAACAACTTACATACTAATCACTATTGGTTCTTTGCTATGTACAAGTCTAGGTACATCATTTAGATGTCTTCCTCAAGATTGCTACTAAAAGAAGCTTTCTTGATATCCATTGCAATATTTCATCCAAATGAAATATAATGGATAAGAGAATCTAGATAGAGTCAAACTTGACTATTAGTGAAAAAATCTTTTCATAATCAAACCATTTCTTTCTGAATAAATATTTTCGCCACTAGTCTTTCCTTCGAAGGTTTGCACCTTCAAATCTATCAATCTCATTTACTTGTAAACCTATTTGAGAACAATAGGCTCAATGCCAATAGGCGCCTCTACAAGTTCTAGACTTTAAATAGAATCTAATTCTATTCACATAACCTTGATCCAATAATTCATATTCATATCATCTATTGCCTCTACGTTGGACTGAGAATCAAATTCATATCCTTGTGGAATGACTTCAAAAGTTTATCCCAAAAGTATGAATTTACAATCCTCCCACTACGATATTGTACCGGTGTACTAGCTATATATCTATAAAATAATACCTTATGGTGTATCTAATACAACCATCTCATTTCTAATTGTATTTTATAGTTGTCTTACAAAAAATTCTGACATTTTCTCTAGAACAATTCTTTAAGATTATTCACATAGTCAACATCAAGAACTTTGTATTTGTACTTTACAAACATCTTGTAAAAACTTTGTATTTGTACTTTACAAATATCTTGTCTTCTTTATGACTACCAAAACAATCTTCTGCAACTCCTTTTGGATACCCAACATAAACACACATTTTTCTACTTTTTGATTTCAATTTGTCAGACTTCCTTTCTAGCACAAGTGCTAGACATCTCCAAAAGTGGAAGTATCGTATACTAGGTTTTCACCTAATCCACAATTTGATAAATGTCATAGGAACAAAATTTTCAAATCAATTTTAGAAAATGTATAGTAATTATAAGAGTATATCTCCAAAAGAAATAAGCAAATGGAAATACTTATCATGTACTTTACTATTTCTAAAAGAGTCTTATTCCTCCTTCATGTATGCACTGACTTAAAGAAGTCATTAATACTATATTCCTTTACAATAAAGGAGTCCTAGATTATATTATCCTCTAAATAAAATTCATAGATTGTGAATATAACTAAATAATGGTTCTAAAAGCCCATCTTTCATCAATCTTGAATACCATTTAGATTAATAAGATCTAGACATAAGTGCCAAAACATACAATACCAAAGGATGGAAACTTTCTTTTTAAAAACTAAAACATGTAAATCTCCATCTAGAAAACAATCATGGACAAAGCTTAGTTTAACCAAACCAGAAACACTTTCCTTTGGTCATACTTTTGAATCTAATTTCCTTTTGGCAACTACTAGGGCAACTTTCTTGCCCAGCTGTTTGGTATTTTAATTCTTCTTCTTATCACCCTTACCTTTCGGTTTAGGTTAAGAATTTGAATTAAATCATATTGATCCTTGCCTTAGCTTTTAGGATGTCTTCTGTTGCGTAGAACTCACTCATCAATTCAGATAATATAAAAAAAAATTATTTTAAAAAACAATCTGAATTAATCAAATGATTCTAACAAGAACTTATGGATCATATCCATTTGAGATTAACAATTAATCTCTACATCCAAAAATTCCAATTCATTTAAAAAATTAAAATATATAACTCCTTAAACTTTTCTTAGCACTCAATGTGATTCATACCAAAACTCTCATTTAGACTTAATATAAAGTCTAAGTCTAGTACTAACTCTTGCATCTCATGCTATAGCACAATTGAGACAGAAGCCAATGTAGCATTTTAGCATTTCAATGGAGACTATGATCATATCATAAGCTATCTTCCATCAATGCATCATGCATAGGAAATTATGACAATGCTGAATCGAAACATAAATATGTACTTCAACTCCTTTAAGCACCATGTCCAAAATTATTTCTTAGTTAATGTGATTCATCTAAAATAGTAGTTAGAGAACAAAATTATGACAACTTTATTTTGAGACTGTGAACATAATTACAAGGACATTATATTTTGCATCCATAACCATATAGTATGGAACTCAAAAAACATACTATACTAGGTGCAACGACAACCCAATCCATGTCTATAATTCATTGGTAGCAAATTTATTATAAACACATTAATTGATTGAGAACTATTCTCATTATTAGTGCTATCATGATAACTCTTATCATACACTAATAATATGCCGTATTAACTTTAGCCTCTAAGTAATAATGACATAGCTCCTTTGGGAGGTTAACATTACACTTAGTCTAGTGTACACCATTATCTAGAATCATGTGTAGCCACATTTCATCTCCCTTTATAGTGTTTAAACTTGTAGTACCATGAAGCAAAACACACTCCTTTGGGATCGCGAGGCATATACGCCAAGACGAGATGCTTATTCACACTACTTTAAACGGGTAAGTTCAATCTTGTAGTACTATGAAGTAAACACCCTCCTTTGGGATCACGAGGCATATACGCCAAGACGAGGTTCTTACCCACACTACTATGAACCGATAATGGAGGCCATGAGATCCAACCCTTGTATCTCTCTCCCACTAGAAATTTTAAAACAAGTGGATTGTCCTGAAATTATTGTGATCTAATCACAATTTTAACCCTACACATTAAATGTGTTTAATTGTTTAAATTCAATTTGATGTAACTAAGTCATGTCACAAAAGCATAACAAACATTCACGCAATCACAAAGAAGTTTAACCTTGTAATCCGTGAAGTAAATACCCTACGCATGGAATGCAAGACTCGAAGTCAAGATAAGGTATCTATTCACATTACAATAAACTTTAACAAAAGGGTTATTTCAGCACTCCCACTCGTTATTTGGGTTTTTCTTGAATAATTGTGATCCAATCACAACTAATAACCTTGCACTTATTGAAGACTCTAATCTTATTAGAATCACTAACTAAAATGGAAGTCCTAAACTATTTAAGATTCCTTAAACACTAATGGATCAAAAATTAGTTTTATAGAACTCTATCCTAAATTTACTAGATAAAGTATTCTAATCTCATTAGAAACTATATAACTTTAATTAGAATTTTAATCTCATTAAAAACCTCTAATTAAAATAAATTAAGGACTTTTAATCATAAAACAATTTAGGACTAAGAGTTCTATTTAACTACCATCTTTGATCTCATTAGGTCTTTTAGTTAGAACCATGTGTAATCACATCACACATTGCCTTACACCTTATACATTTGAAAACATTTAGAAAATATTCAAAATTCCCTTCAAATGCATTTTCGCGAGAATCTCGCGACTAAGCTCTTCCCGCGAAACTTCAGACAGAAACTTTCGCTACTGTCTCGCGGGTATCTCGCTACTAAGCACTTCCCGCGAAAAAAAGTTAAGCAAAAAAATTGAAAACACAAAAAATCAGACAGAAACTTTCGCAACTGTCTCGCGACTGTTTCGCAAGTAAAGCTTACCCGCGAAAAGTTTTTGTCTTCAGAATCATTTTTCGCGAGTAACTTCGCGGGAAGCTAACCTGCGAAAAACCCGTGTTTTCAGTTTTTCCAAAGCAGTTGCAAACAGTTTTCAATGATTTTTCAGAAACAAACAACTACCATATGAACATAATAGACAGAATTTATAACAAAACTGAATTCCATTGATGTTATAGCTTTAAACTTCAATTCAACATACTTGAATTCAGATTTAAACAACATCATAACATCAAAATCAATTTTCATCAAACCATAGTTTCAATAACCATGTAGAAAATTAAATACCTATATAATCTTCTAACATCATGAAACTATTATCTCTAATTCCAAAACTCACAAAACATGTTATACAGATTCGAAATGAAGACCGCTCTGATACCATTTGTTGGAAAATTACATGGTTGTAACGAATACAAAACATACGCAGCGGAAAATTAACGGATCTACTTCGTTCGCAATTGATAACATGTACTATGTAAGTTTCAGAATTTGAGAACAAGAAAGCGTACCTTGGTGCGGTGAAATTCAAAACCAAGATCTAAAAGTATTTGGGAATACTTTTAATCTTCACTCCAATTCCACTTGATGCCCAAGATGTGTGGTCTCTCAATCAATTTCCTAGGAGAGAATAAAGAGTGTCCAACACTCACATAATAAAAACATTTCATTCCTTATGAGAACTCTCATGAAAAGACTTAATGAAAAGTCTCATGAAAAAGCCTTAATAAAATTCTGTATGTTTCTCTCCTTATATACAACTGATTATCTAATTGGGCTAGCCTTTTGGGCCATTCTAATTGGGCTCTAGTATGTGGCTTGGAATGGGACCAAAAGGGACTAATAAGACACTAGCTCCAATGGGCCTTGGGCTTTTCTGTCAACTCTTGACAAGTCCAAAGTTACCATTAACTATATTTAATACCACTATATAAATATAGTTGCACTCTAGGCCTTATCTATAAATTATATCCCAAGACTTTATTGTACATGCAACCCCTTCATTAAAATATTCGTAGTAATACAAAGTCATGAATGTAGACTACCACTTTGAAGATTACTACATCTTAATCCTTGAGTACACGGTTTAATCCTTTACATTATTCATCATATATTTATGAAATTCAATTTCATAAATATATACTTTAGTAACAACTTACTAAAGTAGTTGGGCCCAACTCTCTTGAATAACCAAACCCATTAAACTTATCTCAAGGGAATATTTTATGTCTATGTTAAGAGATTATGAATTCCATTTTGAGAATATATGTTCCATCAACACTAAATGCGGCTGCCCAACATACTGAGATTTTGACCGTGACTTATAGATCTCACTCCTGATATATCGAAGCAACCTACACTTCATGATCAGGTCCATTATTCTCTCAGGATTTAGAGTTGATGTAAATAGAAGTCGTGAGATTTATTATTCATTTGATAGTCATTAGGAGAATAATAAATCTCACAGCGGTCCAGTTCAATATGTCTTAACTCTTAAAACATATCAACATACCAACTTGAAGTCTCCACTTCCATGATCAAGACAAATCATCGTAGTTGATATGTTATAGTCTTCGTAGATGAAATGCCCAATTTCATCACCAACTACGAACTACATTTTGTGTTTACAAGGAACTTGTGATTTACATCTTCAGTGACTAAATCACATAAATCACATACAATGCATCTCATGGACTAAGATAATGTCCCATTAGTTCATTTATAGATAGTCTCATATAATTAAACAATTTAATTATTTATGACATGTCAATAAATTGGATTTTAGGGCATAACTCCCAACAGATCTCCTGTTGGCAGATGATTCTATCCGAGTTCTATATTGTGTTTGTAGTGTGAAAGGCCATCAAGGGCTAACCCATGGCTGATTACCTAGCAGATCAGCCATTGAATGATCTAGATTTCTCAGAATCCTTCTTCCCAAACGAAGATGTTTTGGCAATTGAGCCAAAACCCAGCAATGTGGAATCATGATGTTTGAAGCTTTATTTTGATGAAGTCGCCAATACCATTGGAAATGGAATGAGAGCCGTCCTAGTATCCCTGAAGGGCAAACAGATCTCGGTTTCAGTTAAGCTCAATTTCGATTGCACAAACAATGTCACGGAATACGAGGTGTGCATAGTAGGCTTACAGGTCACCTTGGAGTTCGACGCGTATGATTTAAGCATCTTTGGTGATTCCTTGCTGATCATCTCTCAGATAGAGGGAAAGTGGCAAGCCGGAGACATCAAGTTGATTCCGTATAAGAAATGCGTCAGTCGACTAATCCTGAAATTTTGGAACATTACCTTTGCTTTTTTGCCCCGAGCACACAATTAGTTCACAGATGCTTTAGCAACCCTGGCTAGCATAGTTAAGTTGGTAGAAGGAGATGAGATACGATAATTGCACATAAAGGTCTGTGGTGTGTCGGCCTAATGCATGAATGTTGAGGTAGAAATCGATGTGAAGCCACGGTGCCATGATATCAAGGATTATATCAAAGATGGTGAATACCCGTCTGGAGCCACAGATAGTGAGAAGAAATTCATCAGGCGCATGGCGTGCTAGTTTTTGTTGAGTGGAGAAGTCCTGTATAAGAGGAACCATGACACAACTTTGCTTCGATGCATAGATGCCCCCGAGGCTAACCATTTGATGGAAGAGATGCATGAAGGCCTGCTTGGAGCCCATGCTAGTGGACAACTGTTGGCCCAAAAAATTATGAGAGCCGACTACTATTGGCTTACCATGGAGAATGGCTACATTAAGCATGTGAGGACGTGCCATCATTGCCAAGTCTATCAGAATAGGAAGAATGCTCCTCCCCAACCCTTGTACTCTCTAGCAGCGTCGTGGCATTTTTCAGTTAGGGGTATGGATGTCATCGGACCTATGATTCCGAAAGCCTTGAATGGGCATGAGTATATCTTAATGGCCACCTACTACTTCACCATAAAGGTGGAGGCCGCTTCCTACAAAAGTGTCACCTAGGCTGTGGTGGCCCGATTTTTTAAACAGAATATCATTTGTCGCTACGACAGGCCAGAAGAGCTCATTAGAGATAACAGAAAGAATTTGAAAGTGAAAATGATCGAGTAGCTTTGCCAACAATTCAAGATCGAACATCGAAATTCGGTTCCTTACTACCCTCAGATGAATGGCACAGTGGAAGCAGCCAACAAAGACATAAAGAAGATCTTAGTGAAGATGACAGACACCTATAAGGATTGGCACGAGTTGTTTCCATTTGCCATGCCTATCGCACTTCTATTCGTACTTTCACGGGTGCAACCCCATATTTCTTGGCCTACGTCATGGAAGCCGCCCTCCTCGTAAAGATAGAGATCCCACCTCTCAGGATCTTATCACAGACAAAGCTATCAGAAGCCGAATAGGCTCGTTCCTGATATAAGCAATTGAACATGATAGATGAGAAGCGCATGACCGCAATGTGCCATGGGCAGTTGTATCAACTTCGCATTGAATGAGCCTTCAACAAGAAAGTTAGACCTAGAGTCTTTGAAGAAGGCAACATAGTCTTAAAGAAGTGTAACCAGGCCATGCCTATGATCACAGAGGAAAGTTTACCCTAACCTACGAGGGCCAATAGCAATCCCTGTCTCTAATGGCCTCTGTCAGACACTCTCTCAGGTCCCTAAGAGTACTTTTAACTCTAACCTCTAACTCTAGTGTGTAATCCCTCAATATATTAGCTGGAAGTTAAGGATCAAGTAGATCAAGAATTGACAGATCAATGAGGAAACACGGATCCCTAGTGGCTTTCCACTCTCTAAACTCGATAGTAGAGCACTCATAATCATCTTCGGGACAAGTGGGATAGTCAATAGTCGACTTACGCCCCTTCCAGAAGTCTGAAGTACGCTCTAGCATGGCTGTGTCTATATCTTCCAGTCCATACTCACATGTGATTACAGAAAGATCGCTAAGTCGAGGGACGTCTTGGGTACCCCAAATTGCCGCATGGCCATACTCGAATAGTACCCTATACAACCCCAGATGCCCACCAAAGGGATACAACATAGTGGGTCCAACCCTGCCACCTAGTAACTCCCCACTTGACTCTCTATACCTAGACAGTAGGACCCAAGCCAAACAAAAACCTCAACCAAGCAGTTGTACCCCCAGTAAAAGGAAGATCAAGGGCTATAGTGATCTTAACTCTATTCCTCCTCAAGAACCCCGTGGGTTGTGCCCTAGATATCACACTTAAATGAATACAAAACCACAACAGCGGTATGTGCACACAACAGCCAAGCCTACCACTACCCGTCTCACAGCACGGAGAAAGAGATCAAATGGTCTCAGAGAGGAGAGAGGGGATAAAGGAAGTGATGTGAGGCAGAGTATTCACTAGGTGTAGCACTGCAAAGCTGATGGAACCGAACTGAGAAGGGAATAACACTAAGTTGAGGAAGGCCACCATAAAGGCCTAGCGCCTATAAAAGATCCAATGCTCCTTTAAGTCCATAAAATCCCCTTGGTAAGTAGTAGGGCGCTCAGCTAGGCCAAATCGACAGATGAGGAAGTTCAAGGGGATGCTACCTCCTAACCCACTCCTAAATCGGGTTAGCACATCCACTATAGGCATCTTCAGGCCTAGTAGTTCCGCCAATCGCTTGCGATAGTGAGGTCGAGCCGGTGGCCAATAGACCCGACTCACAAAGGTAGGCAGATAAAGAAAGCGACCATACTCCTCCAAATTAGGGACCAAGTCCACATCCCCGATGGTGATGCACCTTAAAGCGGGATCCCAACAAGTGACTATGGCCTCCAGTAAGTGGCAATCTAGAGGAGTGCGAAATAGTGAGTAGCATCTCCGAGTAACCACTTGATGTAAGCCTGATCCTTGGAAGAGAATAAAGCCCACCATCTCTTGAGCTCCCTCTCATGGAAAGTCTGCCTCTCAAGCTCCACAACTGTGTCATAAGACTTGAGCCCAAGAGCATCCATGCTTAGATCTGAAAGAATGTCGTGTTCAAATGCCGATCCGTACAAGAAAGTGTAAGCAAACGGTGTTTCTAAGAGTTTTCAGTAAAGAAAATAGGTAGGAAAAGACCCAAAAAATCGCAAACCATAATATGGAAGGTCTAGGGGGCGCCTAGACCTTTATGCATGCTTTTCGAGGTCAGCGTACATTAAGTGGCCGCGGGCTTCGGGACACGTGCCAGGGCTTTTCAAATCCCCTAGCATAGCCCCACATGTTTTTGATCCTTGGATTTGAAAAACAAAAAGTTTCAGACAGCTTCGGAGCGAAAGTTCCCTCGGTTTTTGCACTAATAGTGGTACACGAGCAGCCCAGTAGTAAACCGGCACGTTTGGGCATTTTTCACACAAACTGCGACTGCACAAAACCTACACTAGGGTAGTTTATTTTTACGCGTTTCATCCATCATCTCAGAATATCTTGGACCTCATTGTTAAAACCCGGTTCACCCAGTTCAGGGGTCGGTTTAGCCCACGTCGTTAGGACATATGATGAGATCGTGCCAAGATCGTTCCTAGTCATTAGTAGCAATCCATCCAGGATGGAAGGAGGACTGCAGAAGTTAATTCCTGCGTATTATTCCTCTAAGGAGCCTTTTCAAAGAACTGGTTGGTTCAGTGGATAGCCGAGTTAGTCAATGCATTCCGCCATATGGCGAGTTCGAGAAAATCCCACTCGGAGGAGTCTATGTTCATAATCAGGGTCGTCTAGGAGCCCATCATCATGTAATCGTCCAGTGCGATTCTAATCATGCTTTAGGTCGATTTACTAGTTTAAAATCACGCAAAATCCACACTGGGGCAGTTTATTTTGCGCAGTTCAGGCCATTTCCATGAATCAACATGCTCAAGATCGAAACTTTAGGTACAGTGACAGGTCCATCCCGCCGAGAACATTTCCTCCCGTATTAGAAACCGCATAAAACCAACACTAGGGTGGTTTTATTTTATGCGGTCTCTTTCTTTTCCATCTCCCCCAGCGGGTCAATTAATATCAGATTTTATCAGTAAACCTATGAGAATACTGTATGTTGCAGGTGAATATGAAATATAAGCTAGCGCAAGAATGTTGCTATTCTAGAAATGCAGCAATGCACGAGTAAGAATAGTGGTACAATAGGCTCATAAGTGCTAAAGTGCTACTAGCATACATATATCTAAAGCTTACCAAGAGGCAATGTCAAGAAACATACATGTCCAAAGCCTACCAAGAGGCAATATCAAAATACAGTTCAGGCCTATTATAGGGCAATAATACATACATATCTGTCCCACCGAGGGGCAATGTTTGATAAAGTGCATGGAAATATAATAGGATACTCATGCAGGAGCTACATCATGATACAACAATAGTGGCTAGCCTAAGGGGAATCATCATCTCTGACTAAGTCACTCGCAAAGTGCTCAGTGCTGCAGTTATCGGCACTATCACCAACAGTTGGACCAAAAGAAGGATCGGCTCGCCCAGTCGAAGAACCTAGGACCCATCCCGGAGTTTGAAATCAAGCCTACCATAGTATAGGGTCTCGTGCCAAGTCTAAAACAGAGGTAAATCCCCATCCGCCAGCAGGACCTGGAGGAACTGGCATGTACTTAGTCTCGTGTCTCCGAATGGGAGGATCCCACCTGGAATATAAGGCGTCAGGGGCACATGCATCCTTTTTCCCCTCATCTTGTTGATTAAGACGCCGATATACCCTGGGGCATGCCTGTCTTGGCTATAAGTTAGCTTCTCTTGCTCTTCATGGCAATGGTTAGGCTCCATCATATAGGTTGGCTTCTCAAAGAAACCTATCACATAGGTGGGGTCGTCTAAGACCATCTCAGGGCAAGATATTTTAGGAGGTGGATCTCTGGGTACTTTGAAAATTGGCATGACCTAATGAAAGGTCCTCTCAGCCAAAAAGAACACCCAGCTTGTCAAAGCCCAGAACCAGCATTGTGCATGCGATTGGGCCATAGCAGGAGTGACCTCGCATCTAGCCAACAACCGTCCATCATATAGGTTATTGCATATCTCACCTTAAGTGATGCAATTAAGTGCAACACTGATAGTAGTCCACTATGTCAAAATGACTTTGGAAATAGTGCAGAGAGACCAGGCATGGAAAGGCCAGTATACTATGGTCATAGGGCCGGGATGTACTCATATGCCCACCATATTAGAATCTGCCAAAAGCCCTCAAGACTACTGAAACCCTGGCATGATGCCCGCCTCAGGTAAGAAATGAAGAATCCGTAGGAAAGGGACACCCAATCGTAAGCCCCTATGATGGACACCAGTCTCATGGTGGCTAGTAGCCTATAAGTCAACACCGATCTGTTGTTGCCAAGTAGGTAACTACCAATGAAGTAAAAGAAGAACCACCTAAGAGCAATGTCATCTAGCTCCACTGCCCAAGGTATGTTCATCTCCAACCACCGCATGTGGATCTGAGGCTCCTGAGTAGGCCCAAAATACTCTCTAGTCATCCTAGTAAGAGGGTAAGCTATACCCAAGACCTCACACGCATTGGCGAAGCTCACGAACTCAGTCGAGACTGGCTCCCCTCCAAATCTAAGGCCCAAGATTGCTGTCCAATCAAGGGGAAGGACATCATACTCCCTGCAGCTCAAGTGAAAGGTGCCCATCTCAGCATGAAACCACTGAACCAAAGCCTCAACTAGCCCATGCCTCATGGAGCAAGGCAGAATACAAACCCTGCTCCATCAAGAAGGCGCAGTAGCACGCATTAGTGGATGCATGGAACAAGTGAAGGGAAAATGAAGACCACGCCCCTCGGCCGTGGACCTTTTCAGCACCCTGTATTCAAGATCAAAGAAAAGCTATCTAGCAGCACATATATTCATATATCCCAATCTAACAAATGGAATGGGAAGAGGAGCATACCGGAGCCTTCTGAGCCTGAGTAGAAAGGTGCCTCTTCAAGTCATGCTGTAGATGAGTATCCTCAATACTATCATCTATCTCTTAAGTATAGGCCTACGATCTAGCCTAACGAGGTGGAAACCTCAGTCTACGACTGTTACACTTAGGGGCACTAGGACTTGGCCTAACTGCATCATCGGCCTCCAAATCAGCATCTAAGTCAAACATGAGCTCATCCTCCAGCTCATCGCCACATGGGTCTCCTCCTTCCTTGGTTCGAGGAAACTATGAAGAACCTCTGCCCGAACCAGTACGGGACTAAGATGAAGAACTGATCGTCTCTACTAAACATCGTCTCCTAGTATGGTGTGCTATGTGCATGCCCTAGAGGGCACAATATCATCACCTCCTCGATCAAAACGACTCTGCAAGGTCCATGCCACCTGCTTACCGGCCTAAACAGTATCATCGTCACTAATGGACGAATCCCCTCGGGATGTGTAGACACCTCATTTTGTACTCGGTTAATAAACTTTAGTCACTGGTCCCAATGATGAGTTTAATATATCTACAAAAGGTAATTGAAGTTATTTTGATACTTTGGAAGTAATCACAACTTAAAAGTGCTCAAATCGCTTTGAAAACAATGCCAAAAAATGACCTTTGCTTATTCTTTTGACCATTACTTTTGATCCACAAAGAATGTTTGAGTAAGGTTTGTTTCATTGGAAAGTAGACATCTTGGGCTTCAATTTGAATACAAATATTTCCTAATTAGGACTTAAATGGAGTGAGTTATGGCCGTTTGAAGTTGGGCCATCTGAGTAGTCAAAATTAGGGTTTTCTAAGATGCATGCGCGTGCGGGGAACATGCATGCTTACATAGTTCCAAACCTGCGTATGCAGGCTGCTTTCCAGAGGCCCAAAACTTCATGTTTTAGGGCCCAAAGCCTCCCTCTTTTATAAGGCCCAGCCCCTAGACCCTTTGGAACGTCCAAAACCCTAAAAATAAGTCTAAAAACCCTAATTTAAACATATAAATACATCCTTATGCCTCCAAACTCAAACTCTAGCTAAAGAGAGTTTATTTTTTCCTCCATCTTCTCTAAACTCACACACAGACCTGAGCATGTTTTTAATCATAAAAAAAACTCTCTTTAGTTAGTGTTAAGGCAGAAACTTATTCTCAATTGGATTTCTCAAAACCTTTTCAAAACTAATCTTGTTTTTGAGTTTTGATTACCTATAAACTATTGAAATTTTCTATTTACCTTGATATCTCATTGAATCTTGTTGTGTAGGAACTGAGGGGACGGTTAAATATCAATCAACTTTATATTTCATCGCAAGGTGAGTCTCTCTACATGGCTTTTCCTTGATTTGGTTCTTTTATAATTTGTGTTTTTGTTGTTCTTAGTTAATTTATATGTTACTCATGCTTAGAAATATGTTTTTTTTTTTTAATTTTATTTTTTTTTGTCTCATCGTGTTTTGATTGGAAAGTTGAATGATTTGATATATTGATGAACATGTTGTGATGTTGTTCTTGTTCGTTGTTAGATCCAATGCATGTTTAGGAATATATTTTATTCTGTTTATCTTTGATATCTTTGTTATTAGTTTAGGTTGTTTAGTTTTATATTAGAAGCATGTTAGGTTTGGTTTGATTGTTGTTTTGTTGCTTGCTTATGCGCATGCATACTTATATGCGTACGCATACTCATGGCCAAAAATGCAGATTTAGGGTTCTTGCAATTTTGATTTTTTTTCTTAGTTTAATCCTCTGTTTAAGTCTTGTTGAGTCTAGTTTTCACATGTTTAGGTCTAGGGTTAGTAGAATAACATGTTTCACATGCTTAGATTGATAGATTGATAATTAGGGTTTATATCTTGGATAAATCACATGAACATGCATTAATGCATAGGTGTTGTGGTGCTATGAGGTAAGTGAGGTAAGTCATGCATAATTAAATGAATATGCATTTGATTGGGATGATGAGCATGATATGGTTTATGAACATGATGAATATGCTTGGTTAATGCCAAGATGCTATGCTTGGATGTTTGGGATATGCTTGATGTTAATGCCTTGTTGATGCTACTGTATTGTGATATGCTTGCTGCCTTGGATGAGATGAGGTAGATGTATGTTAGGATGTGTATATGCCATGATAGATGTATGTAAGGGTTTTGAGATGAATATGCCATGTCTTGTGTGTTAGGTGCATGTTAGCATGTGTGTGAGTATAGAAGTGTTGAATATGCCTTTAAAATGGTTAAGACATAAGCACAATGAGAGGAAGCTAACTTTAGGGTTCGGCGGTTTTGGGTGCCTAACACCTTCCCAAGACCGTACCTTAACTCTGAACCCATATCACTGGTAGTAAGATTAATGGTCCTTCCTCGAAAGGATGCTATATATATGGTTCCTAGACCATTGTAAAAACTAGGTGGTGACTCCCCATTGTGTCCATAGGATGAAGCAAGAATGGGAGCCTTCCCTCGATCCCCATTAGACCTTTGTCATCTAGGCATAATTTGCAAGGCAAAGTCAAATTTAATCAGTGAGCCTAAATCAGACGGCAATGCAAACAAACAGGTAAGAATGTCTAACCATGCTACCTAACACATATCATGCATGATCATACCAATATCTCTTTTATTTCAAAATAACAAGGTTTTCAAAATGCCTCTCTTGGGATTCATATTCGGCGGCGATCGTTTAATCCTACCTCTTTTATTTCAAAATACCAAGGATTTCAAAATACCTCTCTCGGGATTCATATTCGGCGGTGATAGTCTAATCCTACCTTTTTTATTTCAAAATAACAAGGTTTTCAAAATACCTCTCTTAGGATTCAAATTCAAAGGTGATCGTTTAACCCTACCTTTTTTATTTCAAAATAACAAGGTTTTCAAAATACCTCTCTCGAGATTCAGATTCAACGGCGATCGTTTAACCCTACCTCTTATAATTCAAAATATCAAGGTTTTCAAAATACCTCTCTTGGGATTCAAATTTGGCGGTGGTCGTTTAGTCTCATTAGGTTTCAAATTTGGCGGCGGTCCTTTAATCCTATCCATCTTTTTGAGATTCAAATTCAGCAGTGGTCATTTAATCTCATCAGGGTTCAAATTCGGCAACGATCGTTTAATCCTATCCATCTTTTCGAGATTTATATTCGACGGTGGTCATTTAATCTCATCAGGGTTCAAATTCAGTGGCGCTCGTTTAGTCTTATCCATCTTTTTGAGATTTAAATTCGGCGGAGGTCGTTTAATCTCATCAGGGTTCGAATTTAGCAGCAATCGTTTAATCCTATCTATCTTTTTGAGATTCAAATTTGACGGCAGTCGTTTAATCTCATCAGGGTTCAAATTCGGCGGCGATCGTTTAATCCTATCTATCTTTTCGAGATTCAAATTTGGCAGCGATCATTTAATCTCATCGGGGTTTAAATTCTTCGTCAATCATTTAATCCTATCCATCTTTTCAAGATTCAAATTTGGCGGCACTCGTTTGATCTCATTAGGGTTCTAATTTGGCGATGATCATTTAATCCTATCTATCTTTTTTAGATTCAAATTTTGTGGCGGTCATTTGATCTCATCAAGGTTCAAATTCGGCAGCGATTGTTTAATCCTATCCATCTTTTCGAGATTCAAATTTAGTGGCGGTCATCTAATCTCATCGGGGTTCAAATTTGGCGGCGGTCGTTTATTCCTACATTTTCAAAACTACTCTCATTCAAAATTGCATCGTCCTCATCTCAAAACTGCAGTTCATCACATATAACCCCTCATGTTTACCCAGCATTTTCTCCTTAATTTTTGTTGTGTTTAGTTTTCATAGCATTTAGCATTTGCATATTCGTCTATGCTACCTAAAATTAAGTTTTCCTCACATGAACAGGTGTGTATAAATGTAATTATACATGTACGTAATTCACACACACACACACACACACACACACACATATATATATATATATAAATGTGCACCCTCGTGCCTACATGTATGTACATGTAAAAGCATGCAAGTATGTTTATGTCTAGATAACTACCTAAACATGTGAACAAAAAATATTTTCCAACTTCATCGTGGCACAAAATGATAAAAAAAAAAAAAAAAAACATATATGCAAAAGTACCAAAATTAAAATAAATACTAGCATGCTTTCTTGGTTGCATTGCTACTAACATATTTGCAAAAGAAAAAAAAAATAAATAAATAAAAAAACTGAGAGAAAGAGAAAATAGACACTAACCTCAAGTGTAGAGCAGAAGGCTGAAGCAATAAACTGAAGCCAAAAGCTGGAGCTGCTAGACCACGACTTGCACCAATGAGGGCCCATTGTTGAGATATCCTGAAAACCGTGCAAAGCGCATCAGCTCGCTTCCCGAGACCATAACTTTTGATTCGACTGTCGGAATTTCAATTTCTTTAGTGTTCAAGAAACTAGACATCCATATCCAACTATTCTTGCACTCTTTCTCCTTTCCTTGGTCTTAGGACTTTGGATTTGAGGTTTTAAGGGTGTAGATGTAGCTATTTAGCTACTATCCACACCCTTTGCTTTATCTTGCTTTATAACATGTTTTATTGCTTTCCTTGGTATATCAATGCTTTATCTTGCTTCCTAGCATGTTTTATGGCTTTCCTAGCATGTCTCCTTACTTTTTGCCATGTTTTATCACTTTAATGATGTTGGCCTAGCCTTCTTGGGCTAGGATATGTCTAAATACTATGTTTGTTCTTAGATCCCTATGCCTAGGTGCTTTTTGCCATGTCTATGCTTAGATCTATATGTTTATGTGCTCCTTGCCATGCTTATGCTTATATATATATGTTGGTTGGTATGCCATGTGCTTTTGTAGCCCTTTTTGTCTTTTGTTATATCTTTCTTGTGTTTTGGCCCTTTAAGTAGGGCGTAGATCTAGATCTTGTGATCTAGGCCTACATCCATACACCGAGGACTATATCAAAGGGTTTGGATCATTTCCTTTATGCATGTGTATGCTTGCTTGCTTCTACGCTTTATATCCATGTTTGCCTGCCTAGATCTAGGTTTTACTATGCTTGGAGCCCTCCGTGGGCTTGTGATTGTTGGTCTTTGGGGCCACTTGCTTGTGCGTGGTTGCATCCGTCTCGTTTGTGGCTTGTTTGGGTGTAACCACTTGTAAGAACACAACCTCGTGATGTCAGTTTGCTTGATGCATACCCTTTCTCCGCTTCGTGCAATGTTATGCTTGCCTTGCTTGCTTTGTGCCAACTGTTTGGCTTTCTTTGCTTCTTTGTATTTTTGCACGCTTGCCTACATATTCATGCATGAGTCCTTGCTTGCTTGTGTCATCAAGCCTAATTCCTACTATCTTGTGTGGGTTCACACCCGTCTTTGATACACGAGACCCTAAGTCCCTTTTAGGAATTTTTTTTAATGGCACATGTGTCGGCCATACTCCAATCTCATGGAACTATGGACACCCAATCTAAACCTACATTTGTCCTCCTAGGACACTCCCTTTTGTTTGATAACATGTTTTTTTGCCCCTTCGTATGCTTAACATGTTTGTTGGGCCCCGTTTGGCCCTCTTTACTAGTGTGTCTCTTTGCATGCTCCCCTTACCTCTTTATTATCCCCTTTGCTTGTCTGCTGGCTGCTTTCTTTGTTTGTTGCATGTAGATGCTTGGAGCGAGGACACTTGGAGTGAGGGTGTGACTTCCTAGGGTAAGGATGCAAGTAAGAAGACACAAGCCTAAAATGGACAATGTTCATTAGATTAAGAGGCCTAGCCTCCCCGAGTGGTTTTCTCTCTCCCCCCCTCTTAGCCTTTCCCTAGAATCATGTATTAGGGTTCCCTTTCCATGTTTATCTTTCCTGCACTTAGCTTGGGCTGCATTCCCTGGGTATGGCAATGTGTATTAAACAATTTCTTGTACCTTGTTGAGCCACACCCTTAGAAGGTGCATGCTCATGCTATATTGTGTGCATGATCATCGCAGTGTGATTGTCTTGATCCATGTCACATGAGTGACATTGGTTTCCCTGTGTATGCGACACGCATCAATATGCTTGATGCTTTGAAGGCCTCCAGCTTGTCCTAGCACGAGCATGTTGGCATGCACCATATACATAGGCGTGAAACCCTACTAGTACGCCATAGTGCACCAAATGCGAAACTCTACCGGATTTTCTCCGTAGAAATGGGGCACCTCCGTTGCTGTATTTCACAACGAAAGCTTGGTTAGAATAGTGTTTTGTGTGCTATAAATCACCTGAGGTGAAGCACTGCTAGATTTCCGCCACAAAAATAAGGCAAAATGCTACCAAATTTTTTGTCGTGGAAATTTGGCACCGATCCCAAACACACTAGGGAAGCATCAATCAAGACCACACCCTTTCCAAAATCAAACCTCAAAGCCCAATACATTTAAAGCCCTGAAAGCTAATGCCAATATCTCATTTTTAATTCCCAATGTCCTTAAATTAAGATTTTACCAAAACAAAGGACTATTTACAAACGTCGTGGGGTGCCTAATACATTCCCCACACGAAACCAAACTTCCGAACTCAGGAATCAAGATTTTTTACCCACCCATATTAGATTAGGAAAAACACCATTTTTCTTAGCCTAGGATCGGTAATAAAATCAAATAGAGTCAGGTGACCAATCACACCTTAAAAAAAAAATACAATGATTGGTGGCGACTTCACTTACCTTTGGTAACTCCATTGAAATTGACTCATTTTCCAGTCATACACCAGAGGTCTACCTTTCTTCACAGCACTCGAGCTCCCGAGCCTGCATGCACAAGCGTCACTGCAATGGATGGTCGACCTGCCATGAGGCATCGACAAGTTAGATATGTGGCACATGACATTTAATTGAATTTTAAATGTCACATATCTTACATCTAAATAAAACATTGAAAATAATTAAAGGATTTAATGAGAATGAATCTAACCTCAATAGAATCTCCCTACCTACTATATATCCAACTAAAATTATAAAGGTCACAATTAGAAATTGTTGATGCCCATTTTTGGCAAAGGGCCCAACAACAGAAGAAGCTCAACAATAGAGAAGGCAAGGAAGGGAAAACAGATAAGGAAATAAGCCCAGTAGGCTGAAATGGCAGGATTGATGGCCAGCAGGCCCACAAGAATAAAAAAATAAAAAAATAAAAAGAGGGAAAGAAGAAGTAAATGGGCCAAGGAATCCCAAAGAATGAAGTAGTATGCCCATGGGAATAATAAGAGGTAAAAAGGAAGTAAATGGGTTAAGGAAGCCCAAGAAATGATTGGTAAACTCAATGGGTTGGCTTAAAGGCCAATAAACCCAAAAAGTAATAAGAGGTAAAGATATGGTAATTGGGCCAAGGAAGCCCAAAGAATCTAGCAAAAAGCCCATAGGAGTAAAAGATGTAAGGAGAAAGTAAATGGACCGAGGAAGCCCGAGGAATGAAGTAATGAAATTGGCTAGCACAACAGGAATGTTGGCCAACAAAGCCCAAAAGAGGTAAATATATGAAAAGTGGGCCTAGGGAGTCCTAGGCAAAAGATTAATGAAGAAGTGGGCTGGCATGGCAGGAGCATCAGCCCGCAAGCCCACGGGGTAATAGGCAATGAAAGGAGAGGTAAAGTTATAGCAAGCATGATGAAGTGATATGGCAAGATCAATAGCCAAAAGGCCCATGGACACAGAAAAGGAAAACACGGGCTTGGCAGGAAGATGAGAGCTTTTGCCCATGCAACGCCCAGTCCAAGAATGGGTAAAAGGCAGAGAATATGAGCCTAAAAGCCCACACATCCTTCATGCCACAAAAAATAAACACTAACCAGCACGTACAGCAGAATCGAATAAACACGGAGGCAGTAGAAATGGTGTGAAGGCCAGAAAGAAACAAAATTCAGATGGAGTGAAGCATACATAAAGGGCCAAGGCACCACCTACTTGTACACAACCAATGTTAGGATTAGTGCCCTTAAATCCTATTGTATAATGCTATGTATGACATTATGTTGTAATTAATAATGTTGTTTTATTATTATCTAAAATAATGGTAACATGAATATTTGGACATTATCATATAGTCCATGAGATGCATATATGTGATTTAGTCACAAAAAATATAAGTCACAAGTTCTTTGTACACTCAGAATTTTAGTTCGTAGTGGGTGATGAAATTGGGCATTTCATTTGTGAAAACTATAACATATCAACTAAGATAATTTGTCTTGATCATGGAAGTGGAGACTTCTAGTTGATATGTTGATATGTTTTAAGAGTTAAGACATATTGAATTGGACCGCTGTGAGATTTATTATTCTTCTAACGACTGTCAAATGAATAATATATCTCACGACTTTTATTTACATGAACTCTTAATCCTGAGAGAATAATGAACCTGATCATGAAGTGTAGGTTGCTTTGATATATCAGGAGTGAGATCTAAAGTCATGATCAAAACCTCAGTATGTTGGGTAGCCACATTTAGTGTTGATGGAACATATATTCTCAAGATGGAATTCATAATTTCTTAACGGAGATATAAAATATTCCCTTGAGATAAGTTTAATGGGTTTGGTTATTCAGAGTGTTAGGCCTAACCACTTTAGTAAGGAGTTACTAAAGTATATATTTATGAAATTGGATTTCATAAATATATGATGAATAACTTAAAGGATTAAACCGGGCACTCAAGGATTAAGATGTAGTAATCTTCAAAGTGGTAGTCTACATTCATGACTTTGTATTACTACGAATATTTTATGAAGGGGTTGCATGTATAGTAAAGTCTTGGGATATAATTTATTAATAAAGCCTAGAGTGCAATTATATTTATATAGTGGTATTAAATATAATTAATGGTAACTTTGGACTTGTCAAGAGTTGACAGAAAAGCCTAAGGTCCATTGGAGCTAGTGTCTTATTTGTTCCCTTTTTGTCCCACTCCAAGCCATATACTAAAGCCCAATTGGAATGGCCCAAAAGGCTAGCCCAATTAGATAATCAGTTATCTGGAGAGAAACATACATAATTTTGTATGAGAATGAAATGGTTTGTATGTGAGTGTTGGACACTCTCTTATTCTCTCTAGAACACACACATATAAACTGACTGAGAGACCACACTTCTTGGGCACAAGTGGAATTGGAGTGAAGATTAAAAGTGTTCCCGAGTACTTCTAATTTTTGGTTTTGAATTTCATCGCACCAAGGTACACTCTCTTGTTCTTATATTCTGAAATTTACATAGTACATGTTATCAATTGCGAATGAAATAGATTCGTTAATTTTCCGCTGCGTATGTTTTGTATGCGATACAAACATGTGTTTTTCCAACAGCCAATACATGGGAGGTGGGCCACGAGTCAAGGCTTTTAGAGTGTGTGGTCTAATGGTGGGGAGAAAAAGGGGGACTATTTTAGGGTTCCCACTCAAACTTCTTTAGGGACAGATGTACTGCTGGGATGGCATCTCACCCAAAAGAGGTAAATATGGGCTGGGACCACTTGATGCATGCCATAGAGGTAGGTAATGAAAAGGCCTAATACTTATCTGAATGAGGGAGGTGAAAAACAGAGAAAGGTAAGAAACAAGATAAGCAATTTGTCTGGGAATGGAGAGTGGTGCAACCAACACATTCAGAGCAACAGTAGTGGCTGAGCAGCCGACAGGCTAGTGGGCAGTCCTAGAAGGACACCCATAAAGAGCCCAAAGCAGTTGAGGGGTAAAACTGGCAAATCCCACCATGGCAAATGGTATAAAGGGGGTAACTATGAGCAGTGAAAGAGGGGAGAAACGAAAGGGAAGTGAGGTAGAAAGAAGAGAAAATTAAAACAAAGAAAGAGAAAGAATACATAGAAAAACCAGAGAGATAAGTGGTAGGAATAGAGGCATACAACAATAGACCACCTTTTTCTCTCCCTCTTGATAGACCCACTCTCTGAAGAATTGAAATTCGAAGCTCAAACCATTTAGGCCATTTTTCCAAAGTGTGTAATTTCTACGGTAGAAGCCTTCCTTGAGGTTACCCACGTTGGAGTTAGGTACCCTTCTTGGGTCCGCTTCTACTGAAAGGCTAACCCTACTTTTATGGCAGACAAGCTTTCCTTTTACTATTCATGCTTATTGTGTGATAAGTTTACCGTTCAGTTATTAAACTGTTTACTGTAGCGTTATTTCCATTTGTTGTATTATTTTGCCATAACCTTATTAGCTACTTTCCTTCTCAATGTTAGTTTCATTCATTTAATTTAGTATTATAGTTATTCTGCCGTACTGTATTCCTGCTATAACATCTGTAACAATTGTTCCTGCTGTGGTCATGTCATACATTCAACCCGCGATGCCTCTACCAGAACGCATCTATATTGGGACGGCTCGACTTGTGCACAAGCTGGCCTAAAGTGTAGCCCCATTTAGGCCAATCCCAACTTTCTTACCTCAGACCCACGGGCCGCTGTACAGTAGGAGGGATCGAAGCCCAACAACACAAAAAGGCCCACCATAGAAATCTACCACAATATAAGCAAGTTAAGTGATGATTCTAATGGAAATATGCATGTGCGCAGCGGAAAATTAACGGATCTACTTCATTTGCAATTGATAACATGCACTATGTAAATTTCAAAATATAAGAACAAGAGAGTGTACCTTGGTGTGGTGAATTTCAAAACAAAGATTGTAAACACTTGGGAATACTTCTAATCTTCACTCCAATTCCACTAACGCCCAAGATATGTGGTCTCTCAATCAGTTATATGAAATGTTCAAGAGAGAATTCAAGAGTGTCCAACACTCACTTACACCATTTCATGTAAGTTGTTCTATATATAAATTCTATATGTTTCTCTCATTTATAACTGATTATCTAATTGGGCTAGCCTTTTGGGCCTTTCCATTTGGGCTCTAATATGTGGCTTGGAGTGGGACCAAAAGGGACCAATAAGACACTAGCTCCAATGGGCATTAGGCTTTTCTGTCAACTCTTGACAAGTCCAAAATTACCATTAACTATATTTAATACTACTATATAAATATAGTTGCACTCTAAGCTTTATCTATAAATTATATCCCAAGACTTTATTGTACATGTAACCCCTTCATAAAATATTCGTAGTAACACAAAGTCATGAATGTAGACTGCCACTTTGTAGATTACTACATCTTAATCCTTGAGTACCCGGTTTAATCCTTTTAAGTTATTCACCATATATTTATGAAATCAAATTTCATAAATATATACTTTAGTCTCACTAAAGTGGTTAGGCCTAACTCTCTGAATAACAAACCCATTAAACTTTTCTCAAGGGAATATTTTGTATCTCTGCTAAGAGACTATGAATTCCATCTTGAAAATATATGTTCCATCAACACTAAATGTGGCTGCCCAACATACTGAGGTTTTGACCGTTACTTTAGATCTCACTCCTGATATATCAAAGCAACCTACACTTCATGATTAGGTCAATTATTCTCTCAGGATTAAGAGTTTATGTAAATAAAAGTCGTGAGATTTATTATTCATTTGAAAGTCTTTAGAAGAATAATAAATCTCACAGCGGTCCAGTTCAATATGTCTTAACTCTTAAAACATATCAACATATCAACTAGAAGTCTCCACTTCCATGATCAAGACAAATCATCATAATTGATATGTTATAGTCTTCGTAGATGAAATGCCCAATTTCATCACTGACTATGAACTATAATTCTGAGTTTACAAAGAACTTGTGACTTATATCTTTTGTGACTAAATCACATAAATCACATACTATGCATCTCATGGACTATATGATAATGTCCGAATATTCATGTTACCATTATTTCAGAAAATAATAAAATAACTTTATTAAACACAATATTAAGTCATACCTAATGTCATACATAATGTCACACTTAATATTATACATAGCATCATACAATAGGATTTAAGGGCACTAATCCTAACAGATTCAAGATAAGCAAAAGGATACTGTAGATGCTCCTAGCTGCAGAATACACAAAATAAAGGGAAAAGAATTAGAAGAAAAAAATGGTAGTGTTGTAGTTTGTGTTTGACAATACGACATGTAGTTTTAGTATAGTTGTAAATAAAGCTTAGTGTACACACATACCACACGTGTTAGAGTTTGTTATTTCTGTTTTCAAGTTGGTTAAGTTAGTTTCTTTGTTTTGGCGCTAGATCAGACTGTATATAAACTCTTTTCTCGATAATTAATAACACTGAGAAAACATTTTTACCAAATTCAGTTTGTGATATGGTATTAGAGCCTAAAAATTTCCTGGGTTCTTTAATCGAATTCGGGAATTAAATTGATTTCGTCCTCTCTATTCTTCATCTTTGTTCTTCTCTTCTTCTTTCAAGGTTCCTGAAGCTCATCAACAACAAGTGCTTCTTCCTCTGAACCTCCTTCTTCCTCACAAGATTCATACAATCCAAATGATCCTCTGTTCTTGCACCATGGAGAAAATCCAAGTGCTGTCCTCACTTCTTAACTACTAATTAAAGGAGAGAATTACCCTGCTTGGGCTCGTTCTGTGAGAAAATCTCTCATTGTCAAGAACAAACTTGGTTTCATAGATGGTTCCTTAACCATTTCTTCACCATTAGTGGATTCACCATCAGCTGTTCAGGCATAATTCGAGCTGACAATATGGTTGGGACTTGGATCATCAACTCGGTTTCACCAAAGATTCAAGCAAGCATCATATACAGAGACACAACTTTGGAGATTTGGATTGTCAAGGGAATGGACCTAAGGTCTTCAATCTCCAGAAATAGGTTGTTGAGCTTCATCAAGGTGAGCAATCAATCACTAATTACTTTACTCAGTTGAAGGTATTATGGGATTAGTTACATAATTTAACCCCTTTCCCCTTTGTACTTGTGGAAAGTGTGTTAGCAATATTAACCAGAGGCTAGTAAATCTTCAAGCTAAGGAATCCATAATGAAATTCCTTATGGGATTGAATGAATCATTCTCTCAAGTCAAGATATAGATCCTATTGATGGATCCTCTTTCTTCAATCAATAAGGCCTATTCCTTGTTCATTGAAGAAGAAATGCAAAGGAGTGTTAGGAATTCTCTTCGAGTTGAATCCACTGCTTTGGCTACAAAGGGTCAAAAATTTTCTGGTTCTGGTCATAATTCCAAGGGAAAGGAAAGGCCTTTGTGTACTAACTATGGTAAGTTGGGTCACACAATGGAGTGTTAGGAATTCTCTTCGAGTTTCTTCTCTCTCGCTTAGCTCGAGCTGTTTCTCCCTCTTCTGTTACGAGTCAGTGCTGGGTTTCCTAAGCCCATGAGGCTTGATTAACCCCACGGATATGGATCAATCAATCATCAACGACATACAGCACCTCCAGCTCACCAAAGAAAAAGAAGAAAGTATCTCCATTCCTACTACTAGCAGATTAGATCTATTAGAGGAGTGTGCTTTGAGTTTGTTTGGTCGGCTTCTGGCAGATCAGCACCAGAATATGCGAGCTTTAAAGAGTACTTTGAGATCAGTATGGAAGATGGGCTCAGATTTAAGGATTGTTGATGTTGCAAAAAATATTCTCCAGTTCAAGTTTAACTCCAAATACCAAATGGAGTGGGTTAAGTGCAATGGTCCTTGGAATTTTGACAATAATCTTTTACTTCTGTGCAGGTAGACAAAGGGGTTACTGGTCAATAATATTTTCGTTCACCCATTCCCCATTCTGGATTTAAATATGGGGTCTCCTCTTTGAAAATATGTCTGAGGAGGTTGGTAGGGACCTCAGCAACAGAATGGGGAAATATATTGAGTCGGACAAGCGATCTTGGCTATCGGAGCAAGCCAAATTTATGAGAATATGCATGGATTTACCCATCAATAAGCCGCTGCGAAGGGGTGGAAATATTGTCAATTCAGATGGAGAGAAGTATTGGGTTTCATTTAAGTATGAAAGGCTTCCTAGCTTTTGTTTTCAATGTGGCATTCTTGGTCATGATGAGAAACATTGTACTGTGTCCTCAAGCAATACTGATGTTCCCAGGCAGTATGGGGATTGGTTAAGAGCTAATGGAAATTCCAAGATTGGACCTAAAAAAGCCAGGAAGATTAACAGTGATAGTTTTGAGGAACGAAAAGATGAAGGTTCAGGTGAGCGGCAAACTCTGTTGACTACCGACTCGATGGACATGGAAGCGAAGCAGGTGGGTCCATCAACTCTACCAAGCTTTACGAACTCCAAGATTTTGAATTTGAATCTGAGACAAGATGGCACATCAGTTCTGCAACCAACGGAAAATCTGAAAAATAGTGACAAGGTATGCCCCTTGAGCCTTGAGCCTTTTCCTGTCAAGCACGTATGTGATCCCCATAAAATCTATGAGTCGGGAAAGGATATGGAGGATGAATCTTCTATAGTGGGCCGGCCAAAGCATTCCCCCTCTGAGGCCCACGAAGTCACTAGCCCACTGAAATCTTTTAAAGTGCCCCCCATTAGTCTTGAGACCACCAACACACCTCTAAGCCCAAAAAGAGGAAATTGGAAGAGAATTGCCAGGGCCCAACGAAACAAATCTCAAGATGTGGACCCACAAACTCAAAACGTGTCTGGGCTTTCAGGTACTAAAAGACCAGGTAAACTTGATTTTATGGATGAAGATGAAGGTAAGACTCAGAAAAAATTACGTGACTCAGTTCATACTGATGTATACGACAACCAAGATAGATCGGCGGTGGCTACTGAGCAGCACCACCGGAAGCAATGAATTCCCTTTTTTGGAACTGCAGGGGAATTGGGAACCCCCGGACAATTCACGCACTTGGCGATTATGTCAGGCGCTAGAATCCCAAGCTAGTCTTCCTCTCGGAGACTAAATCAATGAATAGACGTATGGAGAAAGTGAAATTCAGACTGGGTTTTTCAAATGGGCTTATTGTTCCTAGCAAGGGTCGAAGCGAGGGCCTTGCTCTGTTATGGTCTAGTGATGTAAATTTAGAAATTAAGAGTTTTTCAAGTCACCACATTGATGCAATTATCACTGAGTCAAGCAATGGTTTCTCTTGAAGGTTCACTGGGTTCTATAGGCACCCGAAGACCCACCTCAGGGAAGAATCTTGGAAACTACTTTCTTTTATTTGTAATCAATTTAATTTGCCTTGGTTTTGTTGTGGTGATTTTAATGAAATACTCTCTATGAATGAAAAATCAGGGGGCGCTCAACGTTCACAAAGACAAATGGACAGCTTCCATCAAGTTGTTAATTTCTGCGGCTTCAAGGAACTGGGTTATTGTGGTCCGGATTTCAACTGGTGTAATATGAAAGAGGGGATGGACAGAATATCGCTTCGGTTGGATAGAGCCTTTACTACCTTAGATTGGCTTGAAACTTTCAAGAGTCCAAAAGTGCATCATCTGGTGGAGTCCACATCTGATCACTGCATTCTCACTATTGTTGACTCCCCCTTCAACCAGCAAAAACAAGAGTCGTTTTCACTCTGAAGCCATGTGGGTCAAAAGGGAAGATTGCCGTGAAGTGATTGAAGCTGCTTGGGACTTAGGTTCCTTGTCAGCTACGCCGAAAGGGGTAGCATCCAATCTTAAAATATGTGTCAGTGCCCTTGCCAACTAGAATCAGAATGTTGTGGGCAATATTTCGAAGCAAATTCAAGAGAAAAGTGTTGGAAAAATACATGTTTGTATCACATACAAAACACATGCAGCGGAAAATTAACGAATCTACTTCATTCGCAATTGATAACATGTACTATGTAAGTTTCAGAATTTAAGAAAAAGAAAGCGTACCTTGGTGCGGTGAAATTCAAAATTGAAGATCAGAAGTTCTTAGGAAGACTTTTAATCTTCACACCAATTCCACTTAATACCTAAGATGTGTGGTCTCTCAATCAGTTTCCTAAGAGAGAATAAAGAGTGTCCAACACTCACATACAAACCATTTCATTCTTTGTATGATCTTAATGAAAAACCTTATGAAAGTCTCATATGAAAACCTTAATGAAAGTCTGTATGTTTCTCTCCTTATATACAACTGATTATCTAATTGGGCTAGCCTTTTGGGTCATTCCAATTAGGCTCTAGTATGTGGCTTGGAGTGGGAACAAAATGGACCAATAAGACACTAGCTCCAATGGGCCTTGGGCTTTTCTGTCAATTCTTGACAAGTCCAAAGTTACCATTAACTATATTTAATACCACTATATAAATATAGTTGCACTCTAGGCCTTATCTATAAATTATATCCCAAGACTTTATTATACATGCAACCCCTTCATTAAAATATTCGTAGTAATACAAAGTCATGAATGTAAACTGCCACTTTGAAAATTACTACATCTTAATCCTTGAGTATCCGGTTTAATCTTTTATGTTATTCATCATATATTTATGAAATCCAATTTCATAAATATATACTTTAGTAACAATTTACTAAAGTGGTTGGGCCCAACTCTCTTGAATAACCAAACCCATTAAACTTATCTCAAGGGAATATTTTATATCTCCGTTAAGAGATTATGAATTCCATCTTGAGAATATCTGTTCCATCAACATTAAATGCGGCTGCCCAACATATTGAGGTTTTGACCGTGACTTATAGATCTCACTCTTGATATATCAAAGCAACCTACATCTCATGATCAGGTCCATTATCCTCTCAGGGTTTAGAGTTGATGTAAATAAAAGTCATGAGATTTATTATTCATTTGATAGTCGTTAGGAGAATAATAAATCTCACAGCGGTCCAGTTCAATATATTTTAACTCTTAAAACATATCAACTATAAGTCTCCACTTCCATGATCAAGACAAATCATCATAGTTGATATGTTATAGTCTTCGCAGATGTAACGCCCAATTTCATCACCGACTACGAATTAAAATTCTAAGTTTACAAAGAACTTGTGATTTATATCTTTTGTGACTTTTCACATAAATCACATACTATGCATCTCATGGACTAAGATAATGTCCCATAAGTTCATTTATAGATAGTCTCATATAATTAAACAATTTAATTATTTATGACATGCCAATAAATTGGATTTTAGGGCATAAACCCCAACAATCTCCCACTTGCCCTCAAAGACAATTTACCATATATCCGACACTTATCTCCCTTTAGAGTAATTCATAGTTACTCTAAAGGGAGATAAGTGTCGGATATATGGTAACAAGTTTCAACTAGATTTATTTCATAAATTATCTTTTCTACTACTACTTCCCAAGTACTCATATCTCTTTAATGAGATAATACTTACGCTTAATGTGTATCTTCACCACTTAAGATGAACACATATCTTGAAGTCCAACTTAATGAATTACAATCAAACTACAAGTCAATATTTGTATATCCAGTAACTATCAAAACTTCACTTTTGTGGACAAGCATATAATCCCTCATTCTCCTAAGATATTTGAGTATATGCTTTACTCCCACTAAATTAAGTGATCTTTGATTCAATTGATATTTGCTTACTATGCCCACCGCAAAATAGATATTTAGCCTAGTATATAGCATAGCATAAAGACTTCCTATTGGTATTATATTAGGAACCGTCTTAATATGATTTTCCTTTTATATGTCTTAGGACTATATTCCTTTATAAAGTAACTTCTAACTTAAAAGGAAAGAATCATTTCTTGAAGTATTACATGCTATACTTGGCTAGAATCTAATCTATTTAAGCAATTTGAGATAGATCCAACATCCTAATTTCTGAATTTAACAAAGTTTAATTCTTAGGATGTGACCAATCTTTCCCAAGTACTTTATATCAAACTGGACTAGACAACAAAAACTCTATTGATGACAATAACTCTACATCATTCTAAATGATTAGAATGTCATCAACATACATTAAGAGATTTATTATTCTATATGGCTTTACATACACGTATGGCCTTTTAATAATTGATCAAAATCAAACAATTTGATTTCTTGATCAAAAATGATATTTTATGACACATATGCTTGCTTTAGTCCATAAATGGACTTTAAGCAACTTGCATACTAAACACTACTGGATTTTGCTATGTACATGTCTAGTTACATCATATAGATGTCTTCCTCAAGATTGCTACTAAAAGAAGCTTTCTTGATATCCATTACCATATTTCATCCAAATGAAATATAATGAATAAGAGAATCTAGATAGAGTCAAACTTGACTATTGATGAAAAAATCTTTTCATAATAGAATAATTTCTTTCTGAATAAATCTTTTCGCCACTAGTCTTGACTTTGAAGATTTACACCTTCAAATCTATCAATCTCATTTTCTTGTAGACCTATTTGAGAACAATAGGCTCAATGCCAATAGGCGCCTCTACAAATTCTAGACTTTAAATAGAATCTAATTCTATTCACATAACCTTGATCCAATAATCCATATTCATATCATCTATTGCCTCTACGTAGGACCGAGGATCTAATTCATATCCTTGTGGAATAATTACAAAAGTTTATCCCAAAAGTATGAATTTATTTGGTAATTGATAATCCTCCCACTACGATATTGTACTAGTGTACTAGCTATATATTTAGAATAATGTCTTGTGGTGTATCTAATACAACCATCATATTTCTAAATGTATTTTATAGTTTTCCTACAACAAATTCTGACATTTTTTCTTCTAGAACAATTGTATGTTTAGCTTTAAGATTATTCATATAGTCATGATCAAGAACTTTGTATATGTACTTTACAAACATCTTGTAAGAACTTTGTATTTGTACTTTATAAACATCTTGTCTTCTTTATGACTACCTAAATAATCTTATGCAATTCCTTTTGGATACCCATCATAAACACACATTTTTCTATCTTTTGAT
This sequence comes from Notholithocarpus densiflorus, assembly GCA_030021035.2. Lineage (NCBI taxonomy): Eukaryota > Viridiplantae > Streptophyta > Magnoliopsida > Fagales > Fagaceae > Notholithocarpus > Notholithocarpus densiflorus. Next base: position 263,976 of record JARYZH020000346.1, read on the forward strand.
TTCAATTTGTCAGACTTCCTTTCTAGCACAAGTGCTGGACATCTCCAAAAGTGGAAGTATCATATACTAGGTTTTCACCCAATCCACAATTTGATAAATGTCATAGGAACAAACTTTTCAAATCAATTTTAGAAAATATTTAGTAATTATTAGAGTACATCTCCAAAAGAAATAAGCAAATGGAAATACTTATCATGTACTTTACTATTTCTAAAAGAGTCATATTCCTCCTTCATGTATGCACTGACTTAAAGAAGTCATTAATACTATATTCCTTTACAATAAAGGAGTCCTAGCTCATATTATCCTCTAAATAGAATTCATAGATTGGGAATTTAACAAAATAATGGTTCTAAAAGCCCATCTTTCACCAATCTTGAATACCATTTAGATTAATAAGATCTAGACATAATTGCCAAAACATACAATACCAAAGGATGGAAACTTTCTCTTTAAAAAGTAAAACATGTAAATCTCCATCTAGAAAGCAATCATGGACAAAGCTTAGTTTAACCAAACCAGAAACACTTTCCTTTGGTCATACTTTTGAATCTAATTTCCTTTTGGCAACTACTAGGGCAACTTGCTTGCCCAACTGTTTAGTATTATAATTCTTCTTCTTACAAGCCTTACCTTTCGATTCAGGTTAAGAATTTCAATTAAATCATATTGATCCTAGCCTTAGCTTTTAGGATGTCTTTCGTTGTGTAGAACTCACTCATCAATTCAGATAATATAAAAAAAATTTATTTTCAAAAACAATCTGAATTGATCAAATGATTCTAACAAGAACTTATGGATCATATCCATTTGAGATTAACAATTAATCTCTACATCCAAGAATTCCAATTCATTTTAAAATTTAAAAACTTTTCATAAAATGATATAGAATTGAAACTCTTTAAGCATTTCTTAGCACTCAATATGATTCATACCAAACATCTCATTTAGACTTAATATAAAATCTAAGTCTAGTACTAACTCTTGCATCTCATGTTGTAGCACAATTGATATAGAAGCCAATATAACATATTAGCATTTCAATGGAGACTATGATCATATCATAAGCTATCTTCCATTAATACATCATGCATAGGAAATTATGACAATACTGAATCGAAACATATTTATGTACTTCAGTTCCTTTAAGAACCATGTCCAAAATTATTTCTTAGTTAATGAGATTCAATAAAATAGTAGCTAGAGAACAAAATTTATGACAACTTTATTTTGAGACTTAGAACATAATTACGAGGACATTATCATTTTGCATCCATAACCATATAGTATGGAACCCAAAAAAAATACTATACTAGGTGCAACGACAACTTAATCCTGCAATTAATATTCCTCGGAAGCGAGGTCATACCAATCACTATGATTAGGTGAGAATTATTCTCATTATTAATGCTATCATGGTAACTCTTACCAAACAAAAATAATTTGCCGCTTTACCTTTAGCCTCTAAGTAATAATGAGATAGCTCCTTTGGGAGGTTAACATTACACTTAGTCTAGTGTACACCATTATCTAGAATCATGTGTACCCACATTTCATCTCCCTTTATAGTGTTTAAACTTGTAGTACCATGAAACAAAACACCCTCTTTTGGGATCGCGAGGCATATACGCCAAGACAAGGTGTTTGTTCACACTACTTTAAACGGGTAAGTTCAATCTTGTAGTACTATGAAGTAAACACCCTCTTTTGGGATTGCGAGGCATATACGCCAAGACGAGGTGCTTATCCACACTACTATGAACCAATAATGGAGGCCGTGAGATCCAACCCTTGTATCTCTCTCCCACTAGAAATTTTAAAACAAGTGGATTGTCTTGAAATCATTGTGATCTAATCACAATTTTAACCCTACACATCAAATGTGTATAATTGTTTAAATTCAATGTGATGTAACTAAGTCACGTCACAAAAGCGTAACGAACATTCGCGCAATCACAAAGTTTAACCTTGTAATCCTTGAAGTAAATACCCTCCGCATGGAATGTAAGACTCGAAGTCAAGACAAGGTATCTATTCACATTACAATAAACTTAACAAAAGGGTTATTTCATTACTCCCACTCATTATTTGGGTTTTTCTTAAATAATTGTGATCCCATCACAACTAATAACCTTGCACTTATTGAAGACTCTAATCTTATTAGAATCACTAAACTAAAATGGAAGTCCCAAACTATTTAGGATTCCTTAAACACTAATGGATCAAAAATTAGTTTTATAGAACTCTATCCTTAATTTACTAGATAAAGTATTCTAATCTCATTATAAACTATATAACCTTAATTAGAATTTTAATCTCATTAAAAACCTCTAATTAAAATGAATTAAGGACTTTTAACCATAAAACAATTTAGGACTAAGAGTTCTATTTAACTACCATCTTTGATCTCATTAGATCTTTTTGTTAGAACCATGTGTAATCACATCACACATTGCCTTACACCTTATACATTTGAAAACATTTAGAAAATATTCAAAATTCCCTTCAAATGCATTTTCACGAGAATCTCACGACTAAGCTCTTCCCGCGAAAATGGGTTAAGGCAAAATAGTGAAAACACAAAATTCAGACAGAAACTTTCGCTACTGTCTTGTGGGTATCTCGCGACTAAGCGCTTCCCGCGAAAACGAGTTAAGCAAAAAATTGAAAACACATAAAATCAAATAGAAACTTTCGCTACTGTCTCACGACTGTTTCGCGAGTAAAGCTTACCCACGAAAAGTTTTTGTCTTCAGAATCATTTTTCGTGAGTAACTTCGCGAGAAGCTAACCCGCGAAAAACCCGTGTTTTCAGTTTTTCTAGAGCAGTTGCAAACAGTTTTCAACAATTTTTTATGAATAAACAACTACCATATGAACATAATAGACAGAATTCGATGTCAAAACTAAATTCCATTGATGTTATAGCCTTAAACTTCAATTCAACATACTTGAATTCAGATTTAAACAACATCATAACATCAAAATCAATTTTCATCAAACCATAGTTTCAATAACCATGCAGAAAATTAAATACCTATATAATCTTCTAACATCATGAAACTATTATCTCTAATTCCAAAACTCACAAAACATGTTATACAGATTCAAAATGAAGACCGTTCTGATACCATTTGTTGGAAAAATATATGTTTGTATCATATACAAATCACACGAAGCAAAAAATTAACGGATCTGCTTCATTCGCAATTGATAACATGTACTATGTAAGTTTCAGAATTTAAGAATAAGAAAGCGTACCTTGGTGCGGTGAAATTTAAAACCGAAGATCAGAAGTTCTTGGGAAGACTTTTAATCTTCACTCCAATTCCACTTAATACCTAAGATGTGTGGTCTCTCAATCAGTTTCTAAGAGAGAATAAAGAGTGTCCAACACTCACATATAAACCATTTCATTCTTTGTATGATCTTAATGAAAAACCTTATGAAAGTCTCATATGAAAACCTTAATGAAAGTCTGTATGTTTCTCTCCTTATATACAACTGATTATCTAATTGGGCTAGCCTTTTGGGCCATTCCAATTGGGTTCTAGTATGTGGCTTGGAGTGGGACCAAAAGGGACTAATAAGACACTAGCTCCAATGGGCCTTGGGCTTTTCTGTCAACTCTTGACAAGTCCAAAGTTACCATTAACTATATTTAATACCACTATATAAATATAGTTGCACTCTAGGCCTTATCTATAAATTATATCCCAAGACTTTATTATACATGCAACCCCTTCATTAAAATATTCGTAGTAATACAAAGTCATGAATGTAGACTGCCACTTTGAAAATTATTACATCTTAATCCTTGAGTACCCAGTTTAATCCTTTATGTTATTCATAATATATTTATGAAATCCAATTTCATAAATATATACTTTAGTAACAACTTACTAAAGTGGTTGGGCCAAACTCTCTTGAATAACCAAACCCATTAAACTTATCTCAAGAGAATATTTTATATTTCCGTTAAGAGATTACGAATTCCATCTTGAGAATATATGTTCCATCAACAATAAATGCGGCTGCCCAACATACTGAGGTTTTGACCATGACTTATAGATCACACTCCTAATATATCAAAGCAACCTACATCTCATGATCAGGTCCATTATTCTCTCAGGATTTAGAGTTGATGTAAATAGAAGTCATGAGATTTATTATTCATTTGACAGTCGTTAGGAGAATAATAAATCTCACAGCGGTCCAGTTCAATATGTTTTAACTCTTAAAACATATCAACATACCAACTGGAAGTCTCCACTTCCATGATCAAGACAAATCATCGTAGTTGATATGTTATAGTCTTCGCAGATGAAACGCCCAATTTCATCACCGACTACAAACTAAAATTCTGAGTTTACAAAGAACTTGTGATTTATATCTTCTGTGACTTTTCACATAAATCACATACTATGCATCTCATGGACTAAGATAATGTCCCATTAGTTCATTTATAGATAGTCTCATATAATTAAACAATTTAATTATTTATGACATGCCAATAAATTGGATTTTAGGGCATAAACCCCAACAAAAGAAGAGCTCACAGTTCCCTTACTATGGATGACTAGCAAGGTTCTCGAGGGGCAGATATTAACCTTCTTAGAAAGGAGATTAATGATCTCCTGGATAGTGAGGAGACCATATGGAGGCAACGCAGCAAGGTTCATTGGTATAGGGAGGACGACCGAAACACAAAATTTTTCCATGCCCAAGCGTCGGAAAGGAGGAGGAAAAACACTATAATGGGGCTGTGGAATGATAATGGCGAATGGTGTGAGAGCAAAGAAAGCATTACAGCCACTGTAATATCCTATTTTGAGAATATATACTCCACCTCCTTCCCCACGAGTATTGATGAGATCACTAATGCAATTCCTGGACGTGTCACGGAGGAGATGAACACTGAACTCACCAAGGCCTTCACAAGAGACGAAGTTACCAAAGCACTTCAGCAGCTTCACCCCACCAAATCACTCGGGCCCGATGGTATGTCCGCTATCTTTTATCATAAATACTAGGATATTTTGGGGTCAAATATCACTAATATGGTGTTAAATGTACTGAATTCCAATCTGCCCATGACTGAAATTAACAAAATCAATATTTCCCTCATTCCAAAAACAAATCATCCCTAAAAAATGACAAATTTTCATCCCATCAACTTGTACAATACCACATATAAGCTCATCTCCAAAATATTAGCCAATAGATTTAAAGCCATCCTACCAAGCATTATCACAAAAAATCAAAGTGCTTTTACTCCTGACCGCCTAATCACAGATAATGTCCTTGTGGCTTTTGAGTTTATGCATTATCTAAATTATAAAAATGATGGGAATGAAAAATACATGTCAATCAAGCTAGATATGAGTAAAGCTTTTGATAGAGTTGAATGGAATTTTGTTAAAGGAGTGATGGAGAAATTGGGCTTTGCTAATAAATGGGTTGATCTTATTATGCAATGTGTCTCTTCTATGTCTTATTTAGTGATCATAAATGGTGAGGCTTGTGGAAATATCATCCCTTCAATGGTCATTAGGCAGGGAGATCCCCTTTCTCCTTGTCTATTTCTCCTATGTACCGAAGGTCTCTCCGCACTTATACATGAAGCAACCCGAAACCAACAAATTAATGGAATATCTATCTGCAGAGGTTGCCCAAGAATTACTCATCTCTTCTTCGCCGATGACAGCATCCTTTTTTGCAAGGCAAAAGATCGAGAATGCCAAAATCTTGTCAGTATTCTCAACAAATATGAAGCGGCTTCGAGGCAGAAAATTAATACTGATAAGTCGTCAGTTTTCTTTAGCCCAAATACCTCTCAAGAGATGAAGGAAAGTATTCTAAACATTCTTGGCCCAATGCAAGATTTCAAGCACAACAAATACTTGGGGCTCCCATCCATCATCGGGAAATCAAAAACTCAGGTGTTTGCTGATATTAAGGAACGGGTTGCTAAAAAACTTGCTAGTTGGAAAGGAAAGCTCCTTTCAATAGGCGGAAGGGAGATCCTTATCAAAACAGTTGCCCAAGCAGTGCCCACATACACTATGAGCTGCTTCCAACTTCCTAAGAATTTATGCAAAGACTTGGAGAATATGATGCGGAACTTTTGGTGGGGGCAAAAAGATGAGGAGAAAAAAATTGCGTGGGTTAGTTGGAAGAGAATGTGCAAATCAAAGTTTCACGGAGGAATGGGCTTTCGAAACCTCCAAGCCTTCAAACTAGCCATGTTGGCCAAGCAAGGATGGAGAATTCTCACAAATCCAAATTCTTTAATGGCTCGGGTTTATAAAGCCAAGTATTTCCCTCATGATGAAGTTCTTAATTCCAAGAAAGGCAGCAACCCTTCATACGCCTGGTGTAGTATCCACAACAGCCTTGAAATAATTAGAAAGGGCACAAGATGGAGGGTAGGCAATGGTCGAAGAATTCATATTTGGGATGATAAGTGGCTGCCAACTCCAACAACTCACAAAGTGATCTCACTACAATCAGATTTTGAAGATTTCCCTATGATGTCTTCTCTTATTGATTATGACACTAAATGGTGGAAAGTTGATGTGGTAAGATCCATTTTTTTGCCTTTTGAAGCCAACACAATCTTGAAGATTCCTCTGAGTTACAATCTTCCTAAGGACAACCTTATTTGGTTTGGTAATAAAAAAGGTACATTTTTAGTCAAAAGTGCGTACCATATTGCCTCAAGTATGGTGGACTCAGATGAGGATGGTGAGAGCTCATCTAGTAATGCAAATACCTCTTTGTGGAAGAGGATTTGGCACCAGAAAATTCCACCAAAGAATAAAATATTTTCTTGGAGGACTTGTGTGAACGGCCTTCCTACCATGTTTAACTTAAACCACAGAGGTATACACTGCTCAAGTGTCTGCCCTCTATGTGACAAGGCCATTGAAACCACAACCCACGCACTTTTTCCATTGTGTTCATGCCAATCTGACTTGGGCTCATTGGCATAATTGTCCTGTTGTGTCAACCCCCGGTACCCGAGAACTAGTGGATATTGCACTGGACATTGCTGAGAAAGACTCCTCCTTTGCTTTGGAACTCTTCTTTGCAGTTGCTTGGTCCATTTGGTGGAATCGTAATCAAGCTCTTCATGAAGATTCTGGTGCCCCTCCAAGAGAGATTTGGGAAATGGCTAATAGAATTCTTGGTGAGTACAAGGAAGCTTGCTAATATTCTAACTTGCCCCTGGTTTCTTCCTTGACCAATTGGAAAGAACCCCCTACGGGTTTCATCAAAATTAATGTTGATGGCGCTGCCTCGGATGATGGCAGGCTTTCTAGCATTGGTGTGATAATCCGAGACAGTCAGGGCTTCCCTATCACAACCTCTAGTAGGTGTGCTGTTAGCATCAGAGATGGGACTCTCAAAAGTTATTTTTGAATCGGATGCCCTCTACATTATTCAAGCAATTAATGAAGGTAATGTCGGTGGTGAGTTTGGGCACATCATTAAGAACATTAAGGACCTTGCATTTTCTTTTTCCTGGTGTACTTTCCAGCATCTGAAATGAGATAGCAACAGAGTTGCCCATGATCTTACAAAAGCAGCTAGGATGTCAGGTGTCTCTCAGGTTTGGAAATGTGTCATACCAAGCTTTGTAGAGCATCTTATATGTGAGGAATGTGGATTGTAACTGATCTTGCAGCCCTCTCTGTTGTAATTTTGTTTCTGTTGAATGATATGCAATTGTTTACCCATAAAAAAAAATAAAAAAATAAAAAATCATAGCCCCTTATTTTTTATTATTATTTTTTTTTCTATTTGCCTATTGTTTTATACAGGACCTTACCTGTTGGAACATGATTGGAATGCGCCAAATGCATGATGGTTTGTATTTGCTACAAGGATTAAGTCTGTCTCAACCTACAAAGTCCCTTGATAAGTTTCTTGCCGGAGAATAAATTTGGTTCTTTTACTGCTTTCTCTTCAACAAATCCACCTAAAAGGTTGTATTCTCTTTGGAATTCTAGATTAGGACACCCCCCTGATGTAAAACTTCACTCTCTAGGCCATGTTTTTCCTTTTCTCAAAAATTTTTGTACTAAGGATTGTAATATCTATCCTCTAGCAAAGCACAAAAGGCTTCCTTTTCCTTTTGACAATAATAAATGTGATTCTCCTTTTGATCTTGTTCATACGAATGTTTGGGGTCCATTTTCTATCCCTACTTCTAGTGGTCACAGGTACTTTCTTACCATTGTGGATGATGCCACAAGGGCAACTTGGATTTTCCTTTTAAAAGCTAAATCCGAGGTTAGGTCATTGTGGTGGGCCTTTTTTTTTTTTTTTTACAATTTTGGGCTGGGCTACCTCCTGTGGTACTGGGCCTAAGTGTTCTGAGTAAGGGAGTTGAGACTGGTCCAACTGCAACTCAATTTGGTCCGGCTTGTGCGCAAACTATACCTCGTTTGCCAGGAGCATGCTTACGGCAGGCAGAGCTACTTTAGATGAATTGTGGCAAGCAAACATGTAATAATAATAAAAGAAAGTACTTTGGCTTTCAATCAAAGTGAATAAATAATGCCCAATTAAAATGATAATCAGAAGCACTTTTGTAAAGAAAATAGTGGGAATAAGTGGGTAAGACACGAGTTAACAAAAGAAAGAAATAGGATCAATCTGATGTACCAAGCTATGCTACAGGACAAAAACCAAAGAGGGAAGAACGATTTTCCTCAATGCGAATAATCTCCCGAGGAAATCCTACCGTGGAAATTAATCACTTTGAGGGAACCGGACCTGAATGGTTGGTGCCAAAGAGAACCCTTTGCTTTTGACAGAGAGCAGGACTTTGAGAGGGAGAGAGGGAATCAACCTATTAGTGCATGCCTGCCGTTCTAAGTTCTCTCTTTTTCCTTTGTTTTTTCCCTTCTTTTCTTAGTACTTACGCTTATTTTTATGCTTTTCTCCTAGAGATTACTATTACCGTGATTGTGATCCCCCCTGTGCACGGCAAGGCCCCCTTTTTATAGTTTCTGCCGTGATCGGATTTTACTATTTTAGCCTCTAACCACCTTTGTCTAGTCTGGGTGTACTTGCCGACCACCATTGGTCCGTCTGTGCTGGTTGTGCCACTCTCCATTACTAGACAAAGAAGACTATTTTGTTTGTTTGTCTGTCGTGGCACCCTTACCTGCTACGGTGTGGGTGCTATCTCTCTTTATCCCTCATGGCATGCACCTAGTGGTTCCAACTCATCCTTGCTTCTTTTGGGCGGTATGTCATCCCAGTAGGACATTTCCCCCAAAAGAGCCTGAGCAGGAACCCCAGAATAGGTTTTCCCTTCTCCCTACCGCCAGACCACGCCCTCTTACCTCTGACCTATGACCTCATGGTGTCCTATATTGGCTGGGTATAGGCTGGTGATGTCTAGGCCTTGCACGTGCCTCACTTCTATGTATGTCCAAAATCTGCCTGCTGCTCATGCGTCCGCCGTGGTCTAAAGGCTCGTCTGCACAATCTGCCATCCGTCCTTGACTTCTTATGGCGTGAGATGTTTTCTGATTTCCCATTCTTTTATGGCTTACTTCCCTTAGGGGCTAGGCTTTATTTGATGGTGGGCTTTGCTTTCTTTCAGCCTACTCTTTTACTACTATATTTTCCTGCCATATCATTCTGTCATTCCTACTGTGATGTTTTTTGACCCAATCCTGCTAAGCCTCTTTGGGCCTGCCGTTTATTCTTCTCCCAATGGCTCAGTATGGCCATTGGTTCTTTTATTACATTACTTGCGGGCTCTAGTGTCCCATTTGCTTCCTCTTGGGCATCCTTGGCCCATTTGCTTTCCCTGGGCTTCCTTGGCCCTTTTCCTGACTCTGCATTCCAATGAGCTTTTACTAACTTCTTTGGGCTTCCCTAGCCCAATTACTTTATCCCTCATCCTTGGGGCTCATGGGCTTGCCATCAACCCCTTACTTTCTTTACTATAGCCCATTCTCACTTTTCTTCATCACATACTGCCCATGGGTTTGCTACTTCTCTCTTTTCGGGCTCCTTTAAGCCCGTTTGCTTCCTCAAGGCCCATTTGTTTATTTCATGGACCTGTGATCCATTATTCCTGCCGCTTGGGCTTAATGGTTTTTTTTATCCTCTTACCAACTCTTTTCTGCCCGTGTTGCTGGGCTTCTTCTTTCTATTCGGATTCCCAAAATGATCATCAGCAGTCATTAATCAACAAACTGCCATCCTCTTTACTCCATAATAAATCTCCATATGAACTCCTTTTCAATAAAATTCCATCTTATTCTCATCATAGAACCTTTGGATGTCTCTACTTTGCTACTAACACAAGTCCTAACAAGCACAAATTTACTCCTCGAGCTAGAAAATCTATGTTTTTAGGCCATCCTTTCAACATCAAAGGTTATAAGCTATTTGATCTTCAAACACACTCCATTTTCATTTCTAGGGATGTTATATTTCATGAGACAATTTTTCCTTTCTCTAAATCACCCCCTAGTTCTTTTTCTTCTAGTTCGTCATTAATTCCCTTACCTAATATTCCTACTGTTCCTTCTATTTACCTTGATTCTACTATTTCCTCACCTGTTTCATCTTCTTCATCTTATCTGATGACTCTATCATTGAGCTTCATCATGATCTTGATGAAGATGTTCAAGAATATCCTGATGCTCTTGATGATCCTATACAACATCAGAATCCACCAAATAATCCTATCCAAAATCAAAATCCAAATGTCCTTAGAAGGTCTGCCAGACCATCTAGACCTGCATCTTACCTTCAGGCATATCATTGTAATCAAGTTTCATCTGCTCTCATTTCTAATTTGATCCATACAGGTACTTCTCATCCTTTATCTTCATTCCTTTCTTATGATAATCTATTACCTGCTTACAAAACCTTTTGTTGTTCTATTTCCACCTTCACAGAACCTACACACTATTCCTAAGCAGTCAGTGACCCTAAATGGCAAAAAGCCATAGATGCTAAGATTGCAGCATTAGAGGCTAACAAAACTTAGACCTTGACTACTCTTCCACCTAACAAAAAGCTAGGGTGTAAATGGTGTACAGAATCAAGTATAAATCCGATGGCTCTATTGAAAGATACGAGGCCAAGTTAGTTGCAAAGGGTTTTACTCAAAAAGAAGGCTTGGACTACATTGAAACTTTTTCTCCTATTGCCAAGATAGTGCTTGTGAAGACTTTATTTGCAGTGGCTACTGTGAAAGGTTGGTTTCTAAGCCAACTTGATGTAAACAATGCATTTCTTCATGGAGATTTATAAGAAGAGATATATATAGCTCTTCCTCTAGGCTTTCATAGCAAGGGGGAGGGGTGGCTAGTTTGTAAAGTCAATAAGTCTCTCTATGGTCTCAAGCAGGCTTCTAGATAGTGGTTTTCAAAATTCTCTACCACATTGGTTCAATTAAGGTTCAATCAGTCCAAGGCAGATTATTCTTTGTTCACTAGACAATAAGGTGCATCATTCATTGCTTTGTTGGTCTATGTGGATGACATTTTTATAGCAAGCAATGATAAGGATCAAGTTGATCAATTTAAAGTACTGCTGGATTAGAAGTTTAAGCTGAAGGATTTGAGTGAATTAAAGTATTTTCTTGGATTAGAAGTGGCCAGGACAGAAAATGGTATAAGTCTTTGTCAAAGAAAGTATACTCTAGAAGTTTTGGAAGATGCTGGTTTGCTTGGTTGTAAGCCTGCAAAGGTGCCTATGGAACAAAACTTAAAGCTCAACAAGTATGAAGGGGTTTTGCTTAATGATTCGAGCAAATACAAAAGGTTGGTTGGGCGATTATTGTACTTGAAAATTACCAGACTTGACATCACTTATGCAGTTCACAAGTTGAGTTAGTTCATGGCTAAGCCAAGGAAACCCCAAGTTGAAGCAGCTCTTAAGGTTCTGCAATATTGGAAAAATGAACCTGGAAAGGGTGTTTTCTTCTCTGCAAGGTTGGAATTACATGTAAAAGGGTTTACTAATTCAAATTGGGCATCATGTTGAGATACAAAAAGGTCTATCACTGGGTACTGTATTTTCATTAGAGATTCTTTGGTTTCATGGAAGTCTAAGAAACAATTTACTGTTTCTAGATCTTCTGCTGAAGCAAAATATAGGGCCATGGAAGTGGCCACTTGTGAGATTGTTTGGATCCTTTATTTGTTGAGAGACATTCAAGTTGATCATGGCAGAGAAGCCTTGTTATTTTGAGATAGCCAATCAGCTCTCCACATAGTTTCTAACCCAGTCTTTCATGATAAAACCAAGCATATTGAAATAGACTGTCATGTGGTGAGAGATAAGGTGCAAGCTAAGGTGATTAAGTTGATTCATGTGAAGACTCAATGTCAATTAGCTGATTTGCTTACAAAGGCCTTGTACTTTAAGCAGTTTTCTGAACTCTTATCCAAGATGGGACTAATCAATATTCATCAACCATTAGTCCATATTGAGGGGGAGTATCAAGGTCACAGTCAGAAATCTGCCACAAGACAAGCAAGTCAAGCGGTGATTCAAGATAAGCAAGAGGATGCTGCAGAAGCTCCTAGTTGCAGAATACACAAAATGAAGGGAAATGATGTAGAAGAGAAAAACAACAATGTTGTAGTTTTAGTATATTTGTAAATAAAGCTTAGTGTACACGCGTGCCACAAGTGCTAGAGTTTGTTATTTGTAAATAAAGCTTAGTTTCTTTGTTTTGGGGCTAGATCAGATTGTATATAAACTTTTTTCTCAATAATTAATAACACTGAGAAATCATTTTTACCAAATTCAGTTTGTGATAAAAATCCTAGCCCACATTTTGATATGTCAATAATATATCAATTATGAATTAAATGAGTTCAATTTTATTTTTTCCAAATAGTATTTGGATTTTGGAGGTATTAAACACATTATTTAAAATGGATTCCGTAATTTTTCCAATAAACTCTCCAGATAGAATGGTAAATTTTTTGCTCTTTTTGCTTAATTTTTATTTACGCACACTATTCAACCAGAAAAAAAAAAAAAAAAAAAAAAGCACTCTGTATTTAAGTTGTGAATAAACAAAAACTTATGATTTTCTTTTTTATTATTATTATTTTTTATATAGAATCTAACAATGACTGATTCTATATTAAAGACTTTAAGTTCAAACTTCAGAATCATCAGGATGTTTCTTACATAAAATTAAAAAAATATAAATAAAAATAAAAAATATAAAAAAAGTCATCAGGATGTTTCCGCTAAAAGAAGAAAAAAGTCATCAGGAAAGCGCCTCTAGTACAACCGTACAAGTCTCACCACCGCTAACTTAAGAAGAATGAGAAAACAAAAATGCCAACATATAATGATTTATGAGGCTAAATTGATTTTTTCTAGTTTATTTATTTTATTTAGTTGATTATATAAAAAAATTTAAATCGTACTTTTTCACAGAATATATATATATATATATGTAATTGTATTTATTTATTTTTCTAAATAGACTTATTTAAACACATCCTAAATTCGTTGTTCAGATTACTTCACCTTACACACACGCATTTTAAACTAAAATTCATAATTTTAGTTTAAAACAGTTGCATATGTAAGTTTGCTAGTTAATTTGTGTGTAAGATTCATTTCACACACACACAAAAAAAAAAAAAAAAAAAAAAAAAAAGCTTAACAGGTCAAATGAATCTAATGTGAAGTATTTATAGGAGGCTACTTAAACTAACTATACACTAAAACCATGATTGCAAAACTTGTAATACAAGTAGAATACTTTACTTGCATACCAAGTAGGATTGAGCTTAGATCTTAACTTGGATTGAGCTTGATATTTTTAACCAAAACAAAAAAAAGTAGGCTAAAATGCAAAACACACCCTCTATATTTTACTAAAATTCATTTCAGTCTTTTAACTTTGCTTTCGTTCATTTCAGTCCTCTAACTTTCAAGTTTATTTAATTAAGGCTTTTCCATCAGTTTTTGTTATATTTTGTGGTTAATTTTCCAATTTTTTAAATTTTTCTTCAAATTTTTTTAAATTAAAAAAATGGGATAATCACAGTAAACCCACCTGTGGTTAAGCTCGTTTTCACTTTGCCTACCCGTGGTTCAATCATTTACACTTTACCCACTTGAACTTCAATCCGTTACCCATCCATTACCCACCTCTCCTTTTGCCGTTAGAAAAACACATTTTTAGAGAAAAACAAACATAACAAAAATCATAAAGCTAGGGTTTTGATTGCTTAAGAACTTCTATAAGAACAAAGTGGGGGGAATAGCACACAAATCCCACTCTGATCTTGGCTTCTCTCCCTAACCCAATTGGCTGCCTCATACTCGTCGCCGTGTCCACTCCCATCTTCTTCCTCGTTGTCGTTGCCCCGTAAGCTGAAGATGATCATGATCACAATCATGATCTGGGTTGAGGAGCTGCAAGGAGAGCCGTCGGATTCGCCGAGTTGTGGGGTCGTCGGATTCGGCCTGAGCTCAGTATCATTGAGCCCTCTCTTTCACTCTAAACCCGAGCTCAGTCTCTCTAAGCTCTCGGCTTGAGCTCTCTCTAAACCCCTGTTCTCTCATCTCTAAAACTCTCTCAAACGAACTCCATGGCCGCCCCTCTCAAGCTCACCCCCTCACATCAACGTCACCACCTCAGCAAAAACCCAGATCGACCACTATCTTTGTTTCATGGGTTTTCTTTTTTTCTTTTCTTTTTTTTGCTTTTGGGTTGTGGGTTTGATAATGATCTGATTATGGTGGGGTTATGGGTTGTGGCTTGTGGTGGTTGTGGATTGTGGGCGAGGTGGTGGTGGTGGAGTGGGTGGACAAGAATAAAAGGGTGTTTTTCTAACGTCTGAGGGTGAGGTGGGTAACGGATGGGTAACGGATTGAAGTTCAGGTGGGCAAAGTGTAAATGATTAAACCACGGGTAGGCAAAGTGAAAACAGGCTCAACCACAAGTGGGTTTACTGTAATTATCTCTAAAAAATTCAATTAATGATTTAAAAGTATTTTCCAGATTCTTTTAAAAAAAATAATAATAATTAACAAAAGTTTAAGGAAAGGCCTTAATTGAATAAATATGAAACTTAGAGAACCGAAATAAACGAAAGCAAAGTTAGATAACTACAATGAATTCTAAAGAAACTTAGAGGGAAGAATTTGAATTTTAGCCAAAAAAGTAATATGAACTTGTTTTTTGTTCTTCAGGCAAAGCAAATGTTCTTTGTTTGTAATGCAAAAAAGTAATCAGCAATTTATAAGTAATTTAGTTTTTAATAAAACCCCCAATAAAAATAAAAATCAAACTTATTCAAAACTCAAATAAAGCACAAAATCTAGTTCAAATCGGCACAATATCTAGTGTTTGCACCAGTGTACAAACCAACTTTCACTTAACATACTTGGTAAACCAATTTAACATGTCCAAATGAGACTCTTCAACACTTTTTACAGCTGACTCATCGTCAGCCTTGCACTTAACCGTCCATCCATGAGCCATACCAGGGAATATTTTCACAAAGCTATCGATCTCAGATTTTGCTGACAACTTCTCTCCAAACTGTTTCAGTTGTTCCGATGGGAAAATATGGACATTCTCTGCTCCCAATATAGCAATAGGAACTTTCACATCATTGATTTGATCTTCTGTGATCGGACCAGGATGCAAAATGACTGCAGCGTGAAGGTCAGTAGAACTTGCTAATTTCACTAACACCATCCCTCTCAATATAAGTAATTTAGTTGATTTCTGCAAATTAGGATTATGATACGATGCATCATAGTCGGATAAGAATTTTATGTAGATTTTCTATACTAAGGTTATACGAATTCTTTGGAAAAAGTGGTCTTTGACATTGGCCAGTTGAGGACTTGTACCTTATTCTGGCCAAAATGGGCATTTGCCTCTTTCGCCAAAATTTTTTAGCAAAATTCTTCTATTCTGAAACTATCTAGCAAAATGCCTCCGTTTTAAACTCGATTTTCTAAAAATCGAGTTTCAATGAAAAACTCGATTTTTAGAAAATCGAGTTATGTGAAATCAAACTTAAAAAAAGAAAAAAAGGAACTCGAGTTCCATGTAAAATTTCTCACATTACTCAATTTTCTAAAAATCGAGTTTCAAAATAGAGACATTTTGCTAGATAATTTCAGAACAGTGGCATTTTGTTACATCTTTTAGGCAAAAGGGGCAAATGCCCATTTTGGCCCCTTATTCTCGCACTATCTTACAAAGTGGCATGGATTTCATAAAATCTTTGTCGGTGAGACAAATTTACTTTTGTGTAAACTCTCTTATATGGCTAAATTAAAATTAAAATTTTGGGTAAACTACGAATTTAGTGTGTGTTTGGCTCCAAATTAAAAAACCAACTTATTTTACTATTCAGCTTATTTTTGCTACTATTTATAGGCTCCACTGTACTATATGGCACTATTCATGGGTCTCACTGTACTATTTCAGCTAACTTTTACCTTTATTTACAGTATTTTCAGCAAAAAGGTTTCAGTTTCAGCAAAATAAGCAGATCTCAAACAAACCCTTAATCTCTAATTTTTTCAATGTCTTTTAATTTAGTCCTTAACGTCCCATCAAAAAAAAAAAAATAGTCCTTAGCATTTCAAATGTGTCAATTCAATCCCTAACGTTTTGATATTGTGTCAAATTAGTCCCAATCGTTAAGTGATGGATGAAAAATGCTGATATGACTAATGGCTAAAATGAAAAATAATTAATGTCAACTCAGATGCCACGTGTACTGCTGACATGGATTAAACTTCAAAAATAAAAATAAAACCTAGCTTAATGAAGACACCAAATTGGGATCAAAATCCTAAATTGATCAAGTAAAGAAAAGAGTTAGTTATAATAAGCTCTGGTAACTCAAAGCAACGTTGCTTTCGTAATACTTCAAATGGCTGAGAAGTAATATCTCAGAGACACACTGAGAAACAAGGAAAAAAATACTAAGAAAGAAAGAAACTGATTGACTGGCATTGAAGCACCTGCCCTGCCTCATAAGTCGTAACTAATTTTATATTACCCCTATCAAGCTCTCCATTAACATCCCTTGTCATAGTGAATGAACAACCAGCTTAGAGATATACTATTCATCGTCATTGTGCTTTGTTGTCACAATTACCTTATCAACAACAAGATAGTATCGAATTGACCAAATCATGCTCACATCCGCTCTGTCTTGTAATACCTTTTATCTCTATGAATTCTTTCATCCCAAACCTTGCAATCGAACCCAAATTGTTTACCAAATCTATAACCAAAATAATAATAAATAAATAAATCCCAAATTTCTACTACATGCAAGGGGTAAACATTGTCTGGTTTTGTTTTTAATTAGTGAAGTGTTTGATTTAAATTCCAAGAGATTGGAGCTCTCAAGTCTGAAATCTCAATGGAGCCAAATCCAACAAGTGTGCCCGGATCCTGCCCCATCCAACCTAAACCCGACGAAACCGGTCTTGAATTCCTCCAATTCCACGAGAAAATCCAGTGGCTCATGACCATATTGCCAGGGGACATGAGATGCTTCATGGCGACTCAAACCATATTGCTCCTCCACTCGCTTTGGTGATGACTACAAACCCTATGTCCCTTTCACCATCGGCAATTTAACCTTAGCAACAGAAACCCCACATAGATTTTGAGATCATGATTGATTTAGGATTTTATCATAATTTGGCATCTTCCTTAAGCTGGGTTTTGTTTGTTTTGTTTTTTATTTTTTTAAATTTAATCCATGTTAGTAGTACAGGTGGCATCTGAGTTAATATAAAATTATTTTTTATTTTGGCCGTTAGCCACATCGGTATTTTTCATCCATCCCTTAACAATTGAGACTAATTTGACACAATAGCGAAAGATTAGGAAATGAATTAACACATTTTAAACCTTAAGGACTAAATTGAAAAATACCGAAAAGGTCAATGACTAAATTCATAGTTTACCCTAAAATTTTTGTAAGCAACTCAAACTCTTAAATCAATGCATTAATTATATTAATTACTCCTACAATTAAATTAAATTTTTTGTGTTAACCACTCATACAAGATTACTAGTCACCGCATCTATTTCAATCGTGCATTCCATTTCTTTAATGGCTATGAAACTTAAAATTTTGTAAGTGACTCAAACTCTAAAATCAATGCATTAATTTTGTTTTAATTGCATTTAAATTTAAATGGTGTATTAAATCAAGAAAGTCAATTTTGTACTGTTGTTTCTTTCATTGCCAATTCACTGGAAAAGAAACCATCTCTTTCTCTAATAATGGGTGCTAACTGCCAACATATTGGAAAAGAAATTCCGCTGAAAGTAATGGTGTTTTGCCATTTGTTGCCTGTCCATTTCCGTAACTTTTATTTGTATTTATTAATATAAATATGAATTATTAATTTTTATATTTATCAACATAAAATTTAAATTTTATATATTTTAAAAGCCTACGTACATTAACCCAATATATTAGCTCAAATAACATGTTTTTTTAAGAATTTTTTTTCAAAATTTTAATTATATTGGCGAAAATGCTAATACTAGCTGAAACACCCAAAATAACTCAAGTACTAACCGGTATAACCCAATATTTTATCGGGTACATTTTAGAAGAATACTAGTACCAATTTAATGGCTAATAAGATGTACTGTTGTCGGGGGCGAAAAAGTTTTCCTTCCGACAAATAAGATTTATAATGGGTTGGAGATCTAAACCGAAACTCAATGATGGGCTTGATGCACGGCCCAAAGGCTATTGGTGAAGGTCCAAGAAATCCACTATATTTTATGCCTTGGGCTTAGATTAAGACTGACAAGAGTGGCCCACGAACAATCCCTACAGCGGACACGTCAACACAGTTAAAAAACATACTGTAAGAAATAACCCAGCAGTAAAGCGCTTCTGCAGAAAATAGCCCAGGGGTAAAATATTTCTATAGAAAACAGCCCAGCGGTAAAATACTTCTGTAGAAAGCAACCCAGCGGTAAAATAATACAAAACATAATAAACTTCAGCTATTAGCTACTTCACAGATTAATGGAAATATCTATATTTTCAGACTCATCATTAGTTATTTCTGGAGAAGAGTCTTCCAATACAATAATATAAGGGAAAAATGCTATAGTAACGGTTACATCATAATCATCAATAGTAAATGAATAAGTAAATATCATGGGTTCCATTATGACAAATAATGAGAAAAACTTAGTATGAGATGAAGGGAGAGAGAGAGATCCCAACTAGTGCAGCAAGATCATTATAGTGCCAAGACATGCTCATGAATATAATGAGTAATGAGGGATATTTCAAGTGGTATGAGTAGTGAGAGTCATTTGTGAGTAGTATGAGTAGTAAGGGTCATTTGTGAGTAGTATGAGTAGTAAGAGTCATTTGTGAGTTTGTGAGTAGTATGAGTAGTGAGTGGGAGTGTATAGTAAGACTGCTGGGACTTTCTGCTGGGGGTAGATAAGTGTTTTTGAGTGGAGTTATGAGAAGTATTTTTGAACTAGCAACTGGGGAACTTAGTTTCTAAGCTTGAAACTAAGAATTCAGTGACTTTTTCAGAGCTTAGAGAAGGCTTTCTATAGAGAGGTTAAGGAAAAGTCCTTTCTTGGTGTGTAGCTTAGTGTGTTGTCTGAAGCATTAATGGAGAATTCCATTTATAGCTGGGTTTTTAGGAGGTAATTAGCAAATAATCTTTGCTAAATCTTCCTCAATCTTCAGAAAATCCTTAGAGAATCGTTCTTAGGATTTTAGCCAATAGTAGTAAGCTCAACTTTAGAAGGTTCTTGCTGTTTTGGGCAATAACAGCTGGGATTCTGGCTTAGCATTGAATGCTGATTAGCCTTGGCTGATGGGAATAGAGCATGCTTTTAGGCTAATGATCTTGATTGTGCTGCAACTAGAATTAGAGCTCCCTAGGGCAAATTGGACCACCCCAAGCCAGGTGTCAACCTTGGAGCCCTTGCTGGGAACTCTGCTGGGATCCCCTTGGTGCCCTCCAAACCACATTTCCCTAAGTTTCCCCATTTGGGTTCATGTGCTTGGTCCATGAACTAGAGAATACACATTTTTAGTATGAAAATGAGTTGATTTCATGTTGTTTCAGGAGCTTTAGTGGTCTGATCATGGTTGCTCTTGATTTTTGACCGGTTGGGTTGGAGAAGAAAGAAGGGACAGTTGGCTGAAGCTTCCCAGCTTTCTGACACATCAGTTTCAGCTTTATGTCACATGAGAGATGATGGAATTTCAACTTGTGAAGGAAGGGTTCAACCCCTGATGGACACTTGTCCTCTTCTGGTTTGATTGGCCAAGTTGGGACCTGATGGGAAGGGGCTCCAGCTGTTCAGTTGTTGCTGAAGTTTGGCTAGTCAGTTCACATGACCTCCAAATGCTGGGATTTGTGTGTGGGCTGGCCTGACTCAGCTAGGCTTTGTAGTTAAGCTTCCTTGGGCTTAGTTATCCCTACAAAATGAATAGTTTTGCCATGGGTGATATTCATGGGTTTTTATAAATCTTGTAAGAGAGGTATTTCTTGAGGGATGAACAATTATATTTCCCATGAGTGAGGGATTTAACAAGTGTCAAAATAATATTTGAATTTAGTAAATATGTGCCAAAATAGCATTTGGGCTTTATGAAATAATTGTCAAAATAATATTTGGGTTTTGCAAAATAAGTGCCAAATTAGTATTTGGGCTTTGAGCATAAAGTAATTGTTTTTGCCAAAATATTATTTTGGGCTTTGTAAAATAGTTACCAAAATAGATTTGGGCTTTTGTAGGAATAGTTGCCAAATTATTATTTGAGCTTTTATGAGAATAGTGCCAAATTAATATTTGGGCTTTATGAAAATAGTGTCAAATTAATACTTGAGCTTTATGAAAATAGTGCCAAATTAGTATTTGGGCTTTGTAAAAATAGTGCCAAATTAATATTTGGGCTTTGTAAAAATAGGTGCCAAATTAGTATTTAGGCTTTGTAAAATGATTTGAGATTTTGTAAAAATATTGCCATGTAGCAACAGACTTAGTAGAGATGCTGCATCGTAGTGGGCTTAGTAAATGGTGCCGTGTAGCAACGGGCTTTAGAGATGCCGCATCTTAGCGGGCTTTAGAGGTGCCGTGTAGCAATAGGCTTAGAGATGTCACATCGTAGCGGGCTTAGTAAATGGTGCCGTGTAGCAACAGGCTTTAGAGATGCCGCATTGTAGCGGGCTTTAGAAGTACCGTGTAGCAACGGGCTTAGTAAATGATGCCGTGTAGCAACGGGCTTTGTAAGAAGGTATTGTTGGGCTTTTTGTGGAGATAGTGTAACTTTTTGGCCCACTTTTGGTAGCAATATGGTGAGTATTATTTGTGGAAAATCTTAGTTGGATAATATGTGGGATATAATGGGTAATATTTGTGAGAAGGCCTAAGGTAATTTATGGGGCTTTATATAGGAAATATTTGTGGGAGCCCAATATCATGGAGAATATTTGAGTAATATGTGGGAAATATTTATGTGGGCTTAAAATAATTTATGGGTTTGTGTGGGTATTTTTGTGACTGGGCTAATGAGATTAAGGCCCGAAAATTTGTACCTCAACAACTGTCATGGTACAGTTGGTATCGTACAGTATAAACACTACAAAAAATTGGGTCTATAGTGTCGTTCGTGAAATGCTACTAGAAGTCCTAAAAACGCCTCTATAGGTCCCTTTAGGCTATAGTTGTCTTTTCTATAGTGGCGCTTATGAACATCACTATTGTATCGTAACTATAGACCTACAGCAGCATTTTTGTAAAATGCCACTATAAGTCCATATCCTATAGTGACGTTTATAAAATGCTACTATAGGCCAAATTTTTTTATATATATATTTTTTTTAAATAAGCTATAGCAGTGTTTTAAAACGCCACTATGGATCCATTCCCTATAGTGGCGTTTATAAAATGCCGCTATAGACCAATTTTTTTTTTTTTTTTATAAAATTAAAATAGGCTATAGCAGCGTTTTAAAACACCACTATAAGTCCATACCCTATAGTGGCGTTTTGAAACACCACTATAGGCCAAAATTTTAATTTTTTAAATTGGCTATGGTAGCATTTCAAAACACCGCTATAGCCATCAGCCCAGCAAAAAAAAAAAAAAACCAGCAACCATCACAACCCAAACCCAGCACTGTCCAGCCACCCAAACACCAATCACAACCCAAACCCAGCACATCCAGCCACCCACCCAAACAGCAATCACAACCACCACATCCAACAACAACCATCACAACCCATTGCCACATAAACACCAATCTACAAAAACTGATCCAAAAATCCAATCTATAAACACCAATCTACAAACACCCAAACACCAACCCACAGCCACCCTAACACCAAACCACCACCGATCCAAAGCCACCCACCAACAATGCGGCCACCCAACTCCAATCCGGCCACACAAGATGAAGTGAGCCTATCATAAATAAAAACATGAAGTTTAAAAATTGACAAAAAAAAAAAAAAAAAAAAAAACAGATGAGACAAAGAAATCAAAAAAGAAGAAGAGAGAAGAAGACGAACAAACTTACCAGATGAGAGAAACAAAGGCTCGGTGGCGTGGGTCTGATGGTGAGTCAGTGACGTGGCTTGGAGGCATGGAACGATGGCGGCATGGGTCCTTGGTGGGTAAACAGCAGCGTGGGTATCATGGTGGATCGACGGTGTGGGTCTCATGGTGGGTCGGCGTGAGAGAAAGAGAGAGTTTTTTTTTTTTTTTTTTTTTTTTTTTTTTTTTTTTTTCTTATGGGTTTGATGGTGGGTTGTGAGAGAGAGTTTGAATTTTTTTTTTCTTCTTGATAACAAAATATTCTTAGTATATTCCTCTATTATTATTATTTTTTTTATAACCGAATATTCAAGATAAATGAAACTATTTGAATTATCTTTCCTTCTCCTTTTTTTCCCTAGATCTATAGTGGCGTTTACAAACGCCACTATAGACCCTTGTAAGACCCAGGACCTATAGTGGCATTTACAAACGCCACTTTAGTCCTTTGTAAGGCTGAGGACCTATAGTGGTGCCACTATAGGTCCTTTTTATTTATTATTATTTATTATTTTTGGATAGGCTTCTTTTTTTCTTTTAAAGGATCTATAGGCCCTTGTAAGACCAAGGGCCTATAGTGGTGTTTATAAATGCTATAGGTCATTTTTTTTCAAGGACATAAACACCACTATAGGTCCTTTCCAAATTTTTTATTTTTCTTTTCGATTGGGTTTTTTTATTTTATAATTTTTTTTAAAGGATTTATAGTTGCATTTACTATAAACCATTGTAAGACCCAGGACCTATAGTGGCGTTTATGAATGCCACTATAGGCCCTTGTAAGACCAAGGACTTATAATGGCATTTATAAATGTCACTATAGGTCTTCTTTTTTTAAAAATCGATTGGGCTTTTTTTTTTTTATTATTAAAAGGACCAACATTGGCATTTTAAAACGCTATTATAGGCCATTGTAAGACCCAGGACTTATAGTGGCGTTTTTAAAATGTTGTTGTAGGCCTAGTGTTTTAAAACGCCACTATAAAACCCTCAGAACGCGACTATAGATAAGTTTATAGTAGTGTTTTTAGAAAACGCCATTATAGAGTATCTGTAGTGATGTTTTTTATGAACACTAAAAAAAGCTACTATGAACAGTGTTTTTTGTAATGAAGCTTTCTTGGTATTAACTAATAATAATCACGGCATCTATTTCAGTCATGCATGGCATTGGGAAATCTTGTTTTGGCTACTCGTCAAGTCTAATGGTCTTTTTTGTTCTAAAAAATCTCGTGGTCTTTTAAATATATAGCTCAAAGAATAGATTAATTATGACAGGGTTGTGTTCACTATAGAACTACGTTTTTTTTTTTTTTTTTTTGAGAATTAATATAGAACAATGTTGTGTATGATTAATTGTTGCAGGCTTAAATAAGATTAATAATATTGAAGATTATGAAGATGCAATGTTCACGGGAATGGCCCCCTTTAATTTTTTTTTTAAAATATTATTATATATATGTACTAATTTTAGCAATTTTATTTTTATAAAATTACATTTTGTTCTCTTTAAAAAGTATCATTGATTATTTTAAAAGTAATGTTATACTCACAAACATTTTTACAATATTTTTACAAACTATTCTGGTAGAAAATTCTTATTGGTTCGCATATGGGCCCACCACTTACATAATTTTTTTACTTACCAACAACTAGTTATTACATCAGTAATTTATAAAAATGTTTTTAGCTCTAGCATTTTCCCCATTTTAGTGACCATAAAAAAATTTATAGATCTAAAATCTAAAACAAAATATACAAGCCCAAAAAAAATTAGCTCAATAACAAAAATTATCAATAGTAAAACTAAAAATAATTAAGCCCAATCAACTAATTTTATGTAGGAAAAATACATGTTTGTATCGCATACAAAACATACGCAGCGGAAAATTAACGGATCTACTTCATTCGCAATTGATAACATGTACTATGTAAATTTCAGAATTTAAAAACAAGAGAGCGTACCTTGGTGTGGTAAAATTCAAAACCAAAGATTAGAAGTACTTGGGAACACTCTTAATCTTCACTCCAATTCCACTTATGCCCAGGAAGTGTGGTCTCTCAATCAGTTTATATGTATGGGTTCAAGGGAGAATAAGAGAGTGGCTTACACTCACATACACACTATTTCATTCTCTTATAAAATTCTGTATGTTTCTCTCCTTATAATTGATTATCTAATTAGGCTAGCTTTTTGGGCCATTCCAATTGGGCTTTAGTATGTGGCTTGGAGTGGGACCAAAAGGGAACAAATAAGACACTAGCTCCAATGGGTTTTAGGCCTTTCTGTCAACTTTTGACAAGCCCAAAATTACCATTAATTATATTTAATATCACTATATAAATATAATTGCACTCTAGGCCTTATTAATAAATTATATCCCAAGACTTTATTATACATTCAACCCCTTTATAAAATATTCGTAGTAATACAAAGTCATGAATGTTGACTACTACTTTGAACATTACTACATCTTAATCCTTGAGTACCCGGTTTAATCCTTTAAATTATTCATTATATATACTAAAGTATATATTTATGAAATCCAATTTTATAAATATATACTTTAGTAATTCCTTACTAAAGTAGTTAGGCGTAACACTCTAAATAACCAAACTCATTAAACTTATCTTAAGGGAATATTTTATATCTCCGTTAAGAGATTTTGAATTCCATTTTAAGAATATATGTTCCCTCAACACTAAATGTGGCTGTCCAACATACTAAGGTTTTGATCGTGACTTTAGATCTCACTCCTAATATATCAAAGCAACCTACACTTCACGATCAGGTTCATTATTCTCTCAAGATTAAGAGTTGATATAAATAGAAGGCGTGAGATTTATTATTCATTTGAAAGTCGTTAGTAGAATAATAAATCTCACAGCGGTCCAGTTCAATATATCTAAACACTTAAAACATATCAATATATCAACTAGAAGTCTCTACTTCCATGATCAAGACAAATCATCTTAGTTGATATGTTATAATATTCGCAGATGAAATGCCCAATTTCATCACCGACTACGAACTAAAATTCTGAGTTTACAAAGAACTTGTGACTTATATCTTCTGTGACTAAATCACATAAATCACATACTATGTGGAGAGGATAAAATTGAGGTAGACGGATTCATTCAGTAAGGCTTGGCATGGGCGGCAGTACTAAGGAACAGTTAAAGCATACGGACAAGACAATGGACAAAATAAGTTATGACTCGGACGGAGAAGAAGGAAGACGGACCTTTCGTAGTAGACGGATTCCAACCAAACGGTCATAAAGGGGATGGATAGTAAAGCCACGTGGCATTTGCATGGCCTAAGTGGTCTCCAAGAAACCCCAAATGGAAATGCCTTGTGCCCTACGATTAACCCTAGTCAACGAAATCCCTATATAGGAAGAATCCCGCAAAATACTTATATTTATGAGGATCTTCCCCATAAGAAAACATCTTCTTCCCCAAGAAACAAAGGTCGGTTCTACACTACTATAAAAACTCAAAGCCCTCAGAAAGTAAGGTACGCATAATTTACCCCAACTCTGGCACTTTAGAGTTATGAAAGATCTCTAACATAACCTTCTGAAGGTATTTGGCCGGTACCACACAAGTACTCTATGTGAGGTCTTCTTCTTCTTTGTTGTGCAGGTCCTGTCTAGAGTATGTGAGGACTATGCGACTTACTGACGATTTTCGGCATCATCAGTTGACATCGACTGTGGGGAAGAAAACAGTAACAGCCATATTACCACTTCCCATACAAAGAGTTGTATGGTACTCACTCACTCGATGGCAACCAACAACCATACCAGAAAAGAACCACACACTACTGCCCTTGAAAGACAGGTACAGACCCTAGCTGCGGTTGTGGAATGCCTTACTAAGCAGAACCACGACCTAGAGGAACAGCTGCGCCAAAGGGATGCTAGGCCCAACAGTCATGGAGAAGAGAAAGAGGGCACTAGCACGAAAGGAGGGACCGAAAAGGACCAGAAGGCAGCAATGCTCCAAGCAAACAAGAGCGAGAAGATACCAACCATCCATCCATCATGGAAACAACACCACCACACATAGTCGCGGAGATGCAGATGATAAAGGAGTGGATGGACTTCATGAAGAACGCCCTCAAAGGACGGGTGTCAAGCGACCTCGACGAGTTAGTCCACCGGACGGACTCACCTTTTACTGCACCCACCACTTCGTTCCCCTTCCACCGAAGTTTCGTATGCCGTAAATAGAAGTCTACGATGAGTCAAAGGATCCCTTAAATCACTTGGAGTCATTCAAAACCCTTATGCACTTGCAAGGCGTCGCGGATGAAATCATGTGTCGAGCCTTCCCGATTATGCTGAAGGGTCCTACAAGGGATATGGTTCAGCAAGTTGACGCCCAACTCCATCAGTACCTTCAAGGAGCTAAGCGCGTAGTTTGCCTCGCACTTTATTGGGGGGGGCTCAGGTATAAGAAGTCTACTGCATGCATGATAAGTATCAAGCAACAGAAGGATGAGATGCTGAGATCCTACATAACCCACTTCAATAATGAAGCCCTCTCGATAGACAAGGCTAATGACAAGATACTTGTTGCTGCATTCACCAATGGATTGCGGAAGGGGAAGTTTCCGTTCTATTTATACAAAAACGACCCGAAAACCATGTCAGATGTGATTTATCGAGCTACTAAGTACATGAACATTGAAGACGCGTTACTAGCTCGAGAGGGGAAACCCAAGAAGAGGGAAAGGTAAGAAGATACATGACAGGACAGGGGACGAAAGATGACCAGAGCCGGAGATCGACTGGAGGATAGACGCTCCAAGCCCCCTGTTGGAAGATTTGCGAACTTCACCTCGTTGACTGCCTCTATCGATCAGGTCCTGATGCAGATCAATGATGACGCAGCCTTGACGTGGCCTGGCAAGTTAAAGGCAGATCCCAGTAAGAGATTTAGGGACAAATATTGCCGTTTTCATCGGGACCACGGTCATGACACGTCTGAGTGTTATGACTTGAAGCAGCAGACTAAAGCCCTTATTAGACAGGGGAAATTGCAACAATTCGTCAGCAAGGAAAGGGCAGATCCACCACAGGAACAGGTTACTAGAAAGGATAATGAACGCCCTAGGCCACCCATGGGGGATATAAGGATGATTGTAGGGGGCACCACAGCTTCTAGTTCATCCAAGAAGGCCCGTAAGACTTACCTTAGGATGGTTCAAAACATCCAGCTGACAGGTTTCATCCCAAAGATGGCACGGGTCGATAATCCTATAATCAGATTTTCGAAAGAAAACGCTTGACGTCTCCATCACCCACACGACGATGCACTCGTTGTTATTATTTAGGTAGGGGACTACAACACTCACCGGGTCCTAGTTGATAATGGAAGTTCTACTGATATCCTCTACTACCCAGCATTCCAGCAGATGAGGATCGAGAAAGAGCGACTCGTACCAACCAACGCGTCGCTCGTTGGGTTCAGAGGAACGAGGGTATACCCCCTCAGTGCGATCACATTGTCTGTGACGGACGATGACTACCCTCAGCAAATTACTAAGGATGTTACATTCCCTGTTGTCGACTACTCGTTTGCCTACAATGCCATACTGGGCCGACCTACCCTCAACTCATGGAGGACCGTGACTTCAACCTATCACCTGATGATCAAATTACCAACCGAGTATGGAGTATGAGAGGTATAGGGGGACCAAGTGGCAGCACGTGAGTGCTACATAGCAATGTTGGAGATGGACGACCATTTGTAGACCATGAGCATTGAAGAATAGAGGGCGGTTGCAGAACCTATTCAACGACTAGAGGAGATACTTCTCAATAACTCTAGGCCCAAGTGAACGACTAGGATTGGCACCCTAACCAATATGCCAGTCCGTTAAGCGCTCACGACATTCCTAAAAGAAAACCAGGACGTCTTTGCTTGGAGTCATGAAGACATGCCTAGGATCGACCCTTTAGTCATGGTGCACAGGTTGAATGTGTCACCCTCTTTTCCCCATATCAGTCAGAAGAAGCGAGTATTCGCCCAAGAACGAGACCGGGCTATAGCGGAAGAAGTCTGCAAACTACAAGATGCAGAATTCATCAGGGAGGTGTACTACCCTGACTGGCTGGATAAAGTAGTGATGGTTAAAAAAGCCAACGAGAAATGGAGGATGTGTGTAGATTTCACGGACTTGAACAAGGCGTGCCTCAAGGATAGCTACCCCCTCCTACGGGTTGACATCCTGGTAGACTCGACAGAAGACACCGGCTATTGAACTTCATGGACGCATTTTTCGATTACAACCAAATCAAATTGGACGAAGCTGATCAAGAGAAAACTTTGTTTGTCACTAATCGAGGCCTCTTCTGCTATAAGGTGATGCCAATTGGTCTCAAGAACGTAGGAGCAACGTATCAAAGGCTCATGAATAAAATATTTGCACATCAGATTGGAAGAAATGTCTAAGTCTACGTGGATGACATGCTAGTGAAAAGTCGGAGGGAGGACGATCATTTAGATGACCTCAAGGAGACCTTTGACACCCTCCGCTCTTACAACATGAAGCTCAATCCAGGAATGTGCATTTGGGATGATGGCTGGAAAATTCTTAGGGTTCATGGTGTCTCAAAGAGGTATCGAAGTTAACCTAGACAAGATTCGAGCCATAATAGAGATAGCACCACCAAGGAACACAAAAGAAGTGCAGTGCCTCAACTACAAGGAGGCTGTGCTATACAGGTTCGTTTCGAGGCGACAGACAAATGTCTACCTTTCTTTCGCATGCTGAAGAAGTCCTTCGAGTAGACAGCGGAATGCCAACAAGCTTTTGATGATCTAAAAACATACCTCTCTTCCCCACCATTACTAAGTCCCTCCCAACCAAGGGAAAAGCTATTTCTCTATCTGGCCGTCTCCCCGGCTGCCGTCAATACGACCTTAGTCAGAGAAGAAGATAGGGTGCAGAAGCCCGTATACTACACTAGCCGAGCACTCCGTGGCGCAGAGGAGAGGTACCCACCGATGGAGAAGCTCGCCTTCGCTTTAGTTACCACGGCCCATAAGCTTAAGCCATACATCTAGGTCCACACTGTGGTTGTTCTGACAGACAAGCCTCTACGGTGGGCAATGAGTAAACCTGAAGCAGCTAGACAGATGGCGCTATGGGAATAGAATTAAGCGAGTTTAACGTACAATACCGCCCGCGTACTGCCATAAAGGGACAGATGGTCGCAGACTTCATTGTGGAATTCACTAACATGGAAGACTAGGGGGCAGAAGAGCATACCCAATGGAGCATTCACACGGACAGATCGTCTAATAGGCAGGCTGGTGGAGTAAGTCTAGTGCTTCGTTCTCCAGAAGGGGACGAGATCTAGTGTATGGTTCGTCTCGACCTCCCTACGACCAACAATGAAGCAGAGTACGAGGCTCTAGTGGCAGGATTGGATCTCGCCAAAGTTGCAAGGGCCATGAGTGTGGTTGTGTACTGTGATTCTCATGTGGTTACAAGTCAGGTGAACGGTGACTACGAGTGCAAAGGGGAAAGAATGAAGAAGTACCTAGAGCAAGTAAAGAAACAAATGGGCGAGTTTCAGGCCAAGTTTGTTCAAATCCCCAGAGAAGAGAACGAGCAAGTTGACCGTCTGGCGAAAGCCGCATCAGCAGAACATATGCTCATCCCTAGAAAGGTACTTTCTTTTGTTCAGCTTTTACCTTTGATAGATGGCGTTGGAGTGCAAGAAATAGACTCGGGAAGCAACTAGACCACACCGATAGTTTCTTATTTGAAAGACAGCACACTACCTGACAGTAAATAGGCCGTAAGAAAGCTTAAGGTCTAGATAGCACGTTTCGTCTTGATAAAGGATGTCTTGTACAAAAGAGGCTTCTCCCACCCGTACCTAAGGTGCTTAGGCCCCAAGGAAGAAGACTATGTCATGAGAGAAGTCCATGAGGGGATTTGCAGAAACTATTCCAGATCACGGTCATTGGTGCACAAGCTGATTCGGCTTGGATACTATTGGCTCACCATGCAGAAGGATGCCCAAGCCTATGTCAAAGCATGCGACAAATGTCAAAGGTTCGGCCATGTCATCAGACAACCAATAGAAGAGCTCATTCCAATGACGGCCTCGTGGCCTTTTGCTCAATGAGGTTGGACATTATGGGCCCTTTCCCAATAGCGATGAGACAGCTGAAGTTCCTAGTGGTCGGCATAGATTACTTTACCAAATGGGTGGAAGCTGAAGCCCTGGCCACCATCATAGAGAAGAATGTATGAAGTTTCGTCTGGAGAAACATCATCGGTAGGTACGGGATCCCCAGAGTCTTGGTCTCAAATAATAGAAAACAATTCGACAACGACTCATTCAGAGATTTTTACTCACAACTGGGAATCAAGAATCACTACTCCTCACCCGCCCACCCTCAGGCCAACGGACAAGTTAAGGTCACAAACCAATCCTTGCTCAAGATCATCAAGATTCGGTTCGAGGGGGCAAAGGGTATATGGCCAGAAGAGTTGCCAAGCGTACTATGGGCGTACAGAATGATAGCCAGGACACCTACAGGAGAGACGCCGTTTCTACTAGCGTACGGGAGCGAGGTCGTCATCCCAGCTGAGATCGGACTCACAAGCTACAGAGTGGAAAACCATGATGAGAATAGGAACGACGATGCCATGCGCCTACAGCTCGACCTAATAGATGAAGTAAGAGCAACAGCCGAACAAAGGTTGGCATGGTACCAGGATCTCATGGCCAAGCATTACAACTCCAAAGTTAGACGCAGAGATTTCCAAGTCGAAGACCTCGTCCTAAGGAAGGTCACAGGCACCACGAAAGATCCCTCCTAAAGAAAGCTAGGGCCTAATTGGGAAGGACCCTACAGAATCACTTCATAGCAAAGGAAAGGCACCTACCACTTGGAGACGCTAGACGGGCAGAAGTTGCACCACCCATGGAACATGGAGCACCTGAAAAAATACTACCAGTGGACGATGGCACGAAGAATGACACTCCTCATTTCAATTTTACTTCATTTTAGTTAATTTTTACTATCTACAGTACTTTTTATGCCCAAAGGGTAGCTTTTTATTCTTTCGAGAACAATTTTTTTACTTATGCACACATTTATTACAATAAGAGGAGTTATTCAGATATGACCTGTGTATTTATACATTTCTACAAAACCATTCCTTTAGGTGAATGGATGTGCCATAAGGACGCAATTAAAATTTATACAAACCCTAAGTGGACAGGTTCGTCCCAAAAGGATGCCATAAATTTATCAAGTCCATAAGTGGACGGATTCATCCTAAGGGGTGATTCGAGTTTATAAAGTCCATAAATGGACGGATTCATCCCAATGGGTGATTTGAATTTATCAAGTCCATAAGTGGACGGATTCATCCCAAGGGGTGATTTGAATTTATCAAGACCATATATGGACGGATTCATCCCAAGGGGTGATTTGAATTTATCAATTCCATAAGCGGACGGATTCACCCCAATGGGTGATTTGAATTTATCAAGTCCGTAAGTGGACGGATTCATTTGGAAGTTACCAAGTCCATAAGTGGATGGGTATGTTATTAAATCTACAAATGGATAAGTTTCATTCTTTAAAGGCGCTAATGGACGGGTTCATCCTAAAAATATTCAAATTGCAGGTCCTCAAGGGGACGGGTGCATCCCAATATAAGTACCAAAATAATCGGGCATATCCTGGTTTCAATAAGTCCTCAAAGGGACAGTACATCCTAAATGCCAAATCAAAGGTAGACGAACAAAAACATGTCTCAAAGATAGGAAACTGAAAGATTTTTATAAACCAAATATAAGCAGTAGATAAAAAGCCCATTAAAGGGTAAAAACAACAAAGACATTGTCCTCCCTAAAGATCTTCACACTCAAAAAAGAAGATATCCATAAGTTAAACAAAAATAGGTCTATTGTTGGTCAGCTAGGGTCTCTCTGTCCCTCTCTTTAACCGTCTGGTTCATTTCAAGTGGACAGACTCCTCCTCGACGGATTTAGTCTGATCATCATGAGGGGCAGCTTCCTTGTCACCTTGAGGGTCGAGGGTGGTGCCATTCACAAATAGCTCGTCGGTGCCCTCGAAGTCTACAGGACGAGCTGTGGTCTAGCCTTCAGCATCAATAGTGATATGAGACAGGTCCAAACCTGAGAACGAAGCCTTGACCTGACGGAGGTAGTCATCGAAGCCGTCGATAAAGGAACTACCTGACTTGGCTAAGAGAGTGTCGGTGTCGTGGTATTCCTTTATTACGTCCTCCTTAGCCCGACGGAGCTACTTCTTGGACTTGGAGATTTCATCCTCCTTGTCCTTAAGCACTTTTTTCAGTGCCTCTATCTACGCCTCCTCCTCTTACAGGAGCTTTTTCGTCAGGTCAAGTTTGTTCTCCTGGGCGGCCTTCCAGGCCTTCAGCTCCCCCAGCTCCGCCTCCGCCTTCGCTCTTACGCGATCCACCACCATCACCTGGGATAGGCAATGGTCCATTAGGCCCTTCATCATAAGCACCCCTTGCAAAAATCAAGGACAAGGATTAGAAGGAGTAAAGAAACAACTTGACGAAAGGGAGAGAAAGATGGACACATACTTGAGCCAGGCTGAAGACACTCGTCTCCCCCATGGCCTCAGTTGCATGGTTGCCCAAGTCCTCATAATCACCATTCTTGATGATAGACGAGAGTTGTTTAAGGGCATACTAGGGGTCTTCGCGGAGGAGGATAGGGCGTTTCTTGGTGACGAAGCCTTGACTCGTCATCAAGCTCTTCCCCTTCCTGTGACCAGATGGAGGAGGTAGCTTGCTTGCATCAGTAGACTCCCTAATAGCTAACCTTGCCACCACCTTAGGCTTTTTGGGCAGACGGTCAGTATTGTCCGACGACTTCCTCTTTATGGACGAACCCGACCCCTTCGGAGGAACACCTCCCTCCAGCTTCTTTCGCGTAGCAGCTTGCTGCTTAATGTAAGCCCTCCTCCTACTGTCTTCCATTTCTACATAGAGATGGACGGAAAGAAGGAGTTAGATAAACTACTAAAAATTAGAAAGGAAAGCAAGTAATGAGCAACGGACTTACGTTTGTGCACTTGACTATCGTAGTGACGGGTAGCTGCAGTAGGTTCAGGACCCTCACAATACCAATGGAGGGTTTCCAAATTAACCAGCTTCGCCCACATTCTCTCTGACAACTTGATCTTGAAGATCTGCTCTAGGAAACTCCAATGCTCAAAAGTAACCTTTGGATAGTTCCGAGTTGCAATGAGAGATAGTTAGGACATCATGTAAAACAAGTAATAACAAACGAGATTTAAGACAGACAGACACCTACCAGATGGGGGCATTATACCCCAAGTTTTGTCCATTGGCATGTACTCTTGGTCGTCAGGGTAACACATTCAGTTGTCCCCCTGAAGGAAGAAGTACCGACTCTTCCAATTTTTGTTTGAGTCAGGGGTCTCGCACACTAACCTAAGAGTTGGCTTCCTCTGTAAGAAACTATACATGCCCTTAGACTGGACAATCTCGGATGGACGGTAGCAGTGGAAGAACTCCTCCACCGTCATCCTACGTGCCCTATTAGATAACACTCTATATAAAACTTCTACACCAAGGAAGACTCTATGCATTCGGAGAGATTTGGGTGACGGCCAGTCCCAAGTACTGAAGAAGATGACGGTAAAGAGCACTTAAAGGGAATCTAAGTGCCATTTTCAACATTTGCTCAGACACTTCGATGTCTTCGGCATCCTGGTAGTAGCACTTCTCAAACTTGAAAGGCAGAGAGATTGGGATGCCGACGGGAATCTGGTATTTTTCCCTATGGGTATCAAAATGTTTTTTCTTTATGGTAGAGTTAAAATCGTTTACTGTCCACAATGGAAGGAGTATGAACTGCCTAAAACCATCAGGGCCTATGACGGACTGGATGGGGGGCTCAACATTGCCTATGTCTTCTTCATCATTTGAATCACCCTTTAATCCGTCCACATCCAAGTCATCATCCTCCTCCATGGAAGGTGAGTTGGCGGACGAGACCCTTTCATCATAGGAGGTGCCGGGGTCGTCCTAACCTGACGGATACACTTCATCGTAGCTCGCTCCTTTGCGGACACATGATTGTTCACTTGATGCACTAGACATCTGTCACCTACACATGACGAATAAACCCCTAAGACTCTAACAGGTCTACATAGGTGACGGGCATGCAATATTTAAATAAATAAAAGAGAATTCAGCATAAGGATACTTACTGATTGAATAAGGCAAGAAGGCGACGGACAAAGCGTGGTGGACGGTCACACTAAGCAGATGGTACGTCGATTTCTGGCAGGAGACGGTAGCGCTCTAACAATGAGAATTTGTTGCAGAAAGTGAAAATAAAGGGGAGTAGCAGCATATATATAGAGGAAATGGCACGGAAGACGAAGGGAAATTTCGGTCCGAGTGATCTGCCACGTGCCCCTCCAGCGTTAATGACCCTAGGCTAGCCTGGCAAATCAAGGCGCATTTTCCCAAAGGTTGAGTTAAACCGTCACTCCACGGGTTCGTCTATGAAGTAGGCGATGGACCCATAGAGTGAGGGGGTAGCTGGAGAGGATAAAATTGAGGTAGACGGATTCTTTCAGTAAGGCCTGGCATGGGTGACGGTACTAAGGAACAGTTAAAGCATACGGACAAGACAACGGAAAAAATAAGTTATGACTCGGATGGAGAAGAAGGAAGACGGACCTTCCGTAGTAGACAGATTCCAACCAAATGGTCACAAAGGGGATGGATAGTAAAGCCACGTGGCAACTGCATGGCCTGAGTGGTCTCCAAGAAACCCCAAATGGAAATGCCTTGTGCCCTACGATTAACCCTAGTCAACGAAATCCCTATATGGGAAGAATCCCGCAAAATACATATATTTATGAGGATCTTCCCCACAAGGAAACATCTTCTTCTCCAAGAAACAAAGGTCAGTTCTACACTACTATAAAATCTCAAAGCCCTCAGAAAGTAAGGTACGCATAATCTACCCCAGCTCTGGCATTATAGAGTTATGAAAGTTCTCTAACTTAACCTTCGAAGGTTATTTGGCTAGTACCACACCGGTACTCTTTGTGAGGTTTTCTTCTTCTTCTTTGTTGTGCATGTCTTATCTAGAGTACGTGAGGACTGTGTGACTTACTAACAATTTTCGGCATCATCACTATGCATATCGTGGACTATATGATAATGTCCAAATATTCATGTTACCATTATTTTAGATAATAATAAAATAACTTTATTAATCACAACATAATGTCATACATAGCATCATACAATAGAATTTAATGGGCACATATCCTAACATTTTATCCAAAATAAACAACCCTATCCTTTAAAAATTTATAAACAAAAATAATTTTGTTCTTACCAACACAAAAAAAAAAAAAAAAAAAAAACCATAGTGGTTAAATAGTAGCAAAGTCAGAGGTTGAAACTGCCGCACACAGCCAATAGTAAAGCCGCCCCCCTTAACTCAAAATTCTGGCTCCGTCCCTAGTATAGTTTGTTGAGGTGTTAGTTTCTTTTCCCGCGCCTTTGGTTCTCATATATAAAGAACAGAACATGCATTTTCTTTTCTAAGTTTATACATTCAATTGCACATAGAAATTTGTTATCTCATTCCAATCAATGTTTTCCTATTATGTGGTTGATTTCTAGTATGGTATTAGAGCATTTTTTGCGTTTCTGCTTCAGATTCTTGTGGTTTCTGTTTCGAATTCTTGTTTCTTGCAATTATTTATTCCTTTCTTTCAAGTTCTTGTTCTTTGTCTTGAGAGATTTCTGTGGCGACAAATGAAAAATCAACTCTGAATTCTCACCTATCTACTCTTTCTAGAATTTCTTCTTCCTCGATTGTTGATCAACCTTCAGGTCCCTATTTTTTTCACAATGGAGAAAATTCAGGAACTATTTTTGTCTCAAGTTGCTTAATGAAGAGAATTATCCAACATGGAGTAGATAAATGACCAAGGCACTCTCAGCAAAGAAGAAGCTTGGTTTTGTTGATGGATCTATTCCACAACCATCAGATCTTGATTTTTCGTTATTTCAAGCTTGGTGGTATTGTAATGATATGACTTAAATTCCATGATAAATTACTGAATCAGCAAAATGTTTAAACTATTAGAAAATAACGAATTTAATTATTTAACGAATATTTGAATATTATAACTTCCAAAAATTTAACATTATATGCAAAATTAGGGACAAGTGAATAGAAGATATAGATGCCTATGAATGTTGCCAACACAATTTTTTAAGTGTTTATAAGGTTTCTGGATTCCCCAAAAAAACGTGTATATTTAGAGCTTGCATCTCTCTCTCTCTCTATATATATATATATAAGTTACTAAAGTCATCTAGTGGATTGTCATGATGCGAGGAAATTATTTTTTCTTTGTTTTTAAAGAAATATATTTTTTTTTCTGTTCCCTTTCTTCTAACTGAAAAGTTAAAGAATGCTCTATAGACATTGATTTAGAAAATATTTTTAGAAACATTTTATGGAAAAAGAAAAAAGCAACCTATTTTTTTATCGCTATTTATATTTTCCATAAAAATAGTATTAAATTTTTTCTAAAATAATCATTTAACAAATGTTTTAAGGACACCCATTAACAAGTTTGTTCTTCTAAATAAGAAAAAAAGTGATTGTTCCATGTCCTAATGTCATGATTAAGGTTCTTAAGCCAGCTATCTTGAAGACATGGTCAAACATAATATATAGAATTATTGTAGTGTTTTATAGAATTATTATAGTGATCTTAGACAGCTGCTATAACAATTATTTTCTCATTTGGTTCATTATTAATAACAAACTTTAAGTGGTAAATTATTATTATTATTAGTTGGTTCATTATTAGCATTGTTGTAAAAATATTGTGTTTCTAGCAATTTTTTTAAAATAAAAATTATATCCGAAAATTGGGGGGCCAGTTCGAGTATTCTTTTTTTTTTTGGTTTTCTGGGAAGTCTAACACAATAACACGAAGCACTTGGAAATCATAGAAATAAAGGTTGCTAGTCTTTATGGTCTAAATTATGTGGTTAGTTGTAGCCCAAACTTTAAAAGCCTTATAACAAGGTCACGATTCGTGAGGAAACAAAGCCATGATCGCAACCTTTTTACTTACCTTCACAAGAATGAATGCCAAATTAATAATTTAATATCTATCAAGGTTTATCTTTTCTCCCTTTTCACGTTTAAACTTTCTTTTTTACCTTTGTATGAGTAATTCAACATTTCAGTGTTCAGCTCTCTCTTTCTGTGTAGCCATTTGATTATCACTATTTCTGGCCGCCACACACATGAGCTTATTATAATAGACTATTTTAGTAAAGTTTTGATACCATTTTTATGAGAAATATAAAAAGTTGGAAAAAAAAAAACAGTTTTTTTTTTTTTTTCTTAGAGTAAAATTTAAGTACAGTACTTATGTGTTGTTTCTTAGGCTCATCTCTTAAAATTCAGCCATAAGGCTGTAATTAATTAAAAATACACTTCTATCCCATGTGAAAATAGCCAAATGGCTAAATTTTAAGAGGGGAACCTAAGGAACAACTCCTAAGATATTGTACCTAAGTTTTGTCATTTTTCTTATCCCATAAATCGATTCTAAAAATATTTCACAAACTAATGCCTTTAATGCATTTGCATTAATGTAGCTATTTTAATATTTCAGCAAATAAATAGCTAAAGACTCAAAAAATAAATAAAAAATAACTCACACATTAGTCTCACCAAACAAGTCCAAAATACTTAGTGAGGACAGTGACAGGCCTCTGAGAGCATCACCAGCAGGCTGGCTAACTCTATATTTTGGAGAGAAAAGCCACTGCTCACCCCAAAAAATCCCTCCAACAGCCTCTGCATCTCCAAATTTTTTTTTAGATTTGCTACAGTAGCTCTCCAAGCATGGAGAGCACTGTAGCAATCACTGTAGCATATCTAAAAAATATTTCCCCTTAAAATAATACCGGTTGAATTAAAAAAAAAAAAAAAGACTTTTTTTCTCTTTCCTCCCTTTCTCTTTCATTCTTCACTCTCTCGTGCTTCTCTATCTCAACGGTAACATACCACAATCAAAACAAAAACACAAAACCCAATCGAAAGATTTGAAACACAAAAACAATATTTCTTATAAGCCTAATGAAATCTGAGCAATAAAATAAAACTAATCAAAAAAAAAAAAAAAAAACATGTAGAACGCCGATCTCCACTTCTCTGCCAGTGATCTATGTGTGTATGAGAGAGAATTTGTTTGTGTGAGATAGAGGGAGAGAAATTTGTGTGTGTGTGTGTAAGAGAAAGAGAAAGAAATAGAGAGGGAGAAGTGGAGATATGATATTGTTCTGGAGGCTACCACACAAGTGATCCGGAATGAACTAGAAAAAAGAAAAAGAAGGGTAGATGGAGATAGTGGGATACGTGTGTGGTGGAGAAAAAACCAAGAGAAAAAAAAAAAAGAAAAAAGAAAAAGGAAAAAGGAAACGTATGGATGAAAGAAAGGAAAAAAATAATAAATGACCATTTACAAATACTACCACAATATTTTCACAATAAATTTTAAGTAATTAGCTAATATTGGTGAGTAAAAAAATAATTTCAGCGGTGGGTTCAAATTAGAACTAGTAACAACTTTCCACATAAGATTTTGATGTAATTCTTGTGAAAGTATTGCGAAAAATGTTGTGAATATAACACTTTTTATTAAAAAATATAATTGTTGGGAATGAATATAGAAAGAATAAAGAATGAATGAAGAAATAATATTTAATGAGATAGAGAATGGGATAGAGAATCTATTGGAAAGTGTATTTGAAAAAGTGGGTAGCTAAAATGTAAAAGTCACTGTTCATTCTCCAAACAGTACAAAAATTTGGAGAGACTGCTGGTGATGCTCTTATGGCGAGAAATTTCCTCGCTAAAGCCGAAATTTATATTTTAAATTATTTTTCTGCCATGCATCGGTCTCTCTCTCTCTCTCTCTCTCTCATCTTTTGTCCTCTTTCTCTCTCACGTATCTGTGTAAACTGGTGAGCAGTGGAGAAATCAGCGAAAGAGGGTTGTTGCTCGATCTGGTTCTCCGACGATTGGACCTTCACTAGATCTAAAGCTTCATCGGTGTTGCAGTAGCGTCAAATGAGTTTTGGGCTTGGTGACGTTTTGGGTTAACGTAAGAGATTTTTTGGTTAAGTGTTTGGCTGGTCGGGTTCTTGAAAATTGGTGGTTAGGTTGTTTCAGTGGTGGCAGAAGGTGGATTTTTTTTTTTTTTGATAAAGGTTGAGATCTACTTGTTGCAAGGTTGATCCTGGCAGTGGTATGGTGGCTTGGTTTTTGGTGGTAAAAAACAAGATGACTGATTTTTGTTTTTTGTTTGGGTAAGTAGATTTGGTGGTGGTATTAGGGGTGGTGGTGGTGGTTGTGTTTGTGTTTGATGTTGTGCTATCTTTGGTGAAGGTTGTCATTGTAGTGGTGGTGGTTGTCTTTGGGTTTAACCTTGGGTTGGTGTGTTGTCTTTGGTGGTGGCTAGCTGTGGTGTGGTATGGTGGTGGCTGTATATGCTGAGAGGAGAGAGAAAAAAATAATTATTTAAATAAAATAAGAAATAAAGTATTGAGTGTCCATAAAAAACCTGGATAGCTAAATTATAAAAAGTAGAGTGTTTTTGAGTTAGTTTAGCTAAAAATCCGAGAAGACTAATGTGAATGCTCTTAGAACATCAGTTTAACTTCTAGAAATTAGTAATAAACACATTTGCTCTTTGGCCTTTATCTTAAAAATTAAAAAAATCTCTTAGCCTCATCATCATCCCTCTTACTCTTTTTTTTAGGATCTTCATATCTCTCTCATAGGCATAAATGACTTCCTACCAAAGAGAGAGGTGAAAGCTTAAATAGAATCTAAAGAGAGTAGTGGAGATTCAATGCTAGGAATGGCAAAAATTGAACGACCCAACTCAACCCTAATGGGGCGCGTGTGGGTTTTAAAAACCCCACCCATAACGGGTTTAGGGCGGGTGCGGGTATTAGTCATACTTGCCTCAAACCCGACCTGTATACATATATAATATTAAATATGAAAGTTCAAATAGTGTATAAAACACCTATGAACGTTTAGACCCCTAATTTACAAATTATCAATTCAAGCTTATTATCAAACAATGTATGTGCGGAACATGAAGATAAGCTAAAACAGAATTGATAAACAATCTAAACCAATTAAAATCACATCCACAACAAAAATTAAATGGAAAAGATTAAGGGAAGAGAGATGCAAACACAAGGACAACACAACGAT